>LBNU01016130.1:2675-20670 GCA_014162995.1 Artemisia annua
AAATGGTCACACAAATCGGATCAAGTGTGGCTGTTTATTTAACGCTGGTACATTTAGTCACGCAAAAATGTCACAGTGTGACCGTTCAAAAACGACCATGTGTGACGAAAGGTCATTTTTGGCCTAGTGTACGTCATCTGATGCGCCCATTGAACCTCTTAGCCCAATCTCTCCAACACTTACTTCACCACCAACTACATCACTACAAAACCCTCCCACTACTCCCATTCCCATCCCATCACAGCCGGCTTCCGTTTTCGTTTCCACATATACACCACCCCAACCTATTAACCCGAACCCAGTTTCAGTTCACCTGATGGTCACACGTTATTGATTGGCTCCAAACAGTCAGTACAAATTAACCAAGATAAATGGTCAACTAGGTCAAACAGCTTATGCCAATTCTCCCGTGAGTACAGTGTTTTCCCGGGTCGTTATGTCCCAGCGAGGAGTGAAATTGTATTACAACGAATCTGTGATCGGGTGATATTGAATGAGAAAAGGTTATAAGTGACAAAAATAAGAAAATATAAAAGAAAATAGCTTAAACAAGCTATATCAACAATTACTGGAAACCAAATAATCTAAAAACGTTTAAAAACTTAAATACGTACGTTTAAATTAAAAATAACATAAACGTACGAAATAAAAAGTGAAACGAGAGCAATATAAATCCTACGGATGTAAAAATTACTTTTTTATGAATCTAATGATAAAAGAAAATTTTAAGAAAAAGAAAATATTTTTTTATTTTTTAATTATTTATTATTAATTAATTACTAATTAAGCTAGATTTAATTATTAAAAATACTAAACTATTTTTTAAAATTACGAAATTTTTTCTAAAATTACTTTACGCTAGTAGAAGTCTAAGAAAAATATGACAAACCCAAAGTGCTTATTAATAAGCACTAAATTAACCAATTAAGCTAAATAAGCTTAAAACTCTAACACTAGTTTAAATATAAATTTTGCAAATATACAACGAAAAAGACCTAAGGGCAGATGGTAGCGTGGTGTTGTGTTATGTCTTGGCTAAGGGGGAGGTCAGGGGTTCGAATCCCTAGCCTTACCTTTTTCTTTTTTCTTTTTTTTTTTAATTTTTATTTTAAAAACTAATTATACACATGTAATTAAGTACTTTGTGTGTAAACAACTTATATGAAAAAGCTCAAATAAGCTCTGTGTGAGCTTATTTGTGCAACAGTGGCCAAAAATATTAATTATACATAAAAAGATATCTACGTATATTTTTTCAATGCAAAATTGAAATATTAATTCAATATTTTTTCTTTTTAATATTTTCCAAATTTTTGGGGGTGATTCTCGATTATTCTTTTTATTTTTTTTCATTATTTCTAATAACGAGGAAATTCAAATAAAAAAGGATAAAATTTTTTATTTTTGAATATTAATATTGAATATTAGCTTCAAATCATTGCTATTTGACTCGGACATGTTCTAAAAAGTCGAGGTATTTCGAATTGCACTTTAGATAAATTTCTCTATTCCAATCTTGGAAATCCTCATACCATTCCGGAGATTGCCGTAATAAAATACGGCCAATATTCTTAGCTATTATGCCTTCAATTCAACAAGCCTACCCCTCATCAAAGCAAGCCCAAGTCCATGCAAGAAGGCCCACTGGATCTTAAATAGCTGCAAGACCACAAAACGGGGCAAGACCACAAAACGGGGGAGCTGACGCTCTTTTTTTTGTTGGTTCATAGTCCACACGGGGTTCTGGTCTTGTTACTTTATGTTCCGGATAAGTTAAAAAGGAAATTTTAAGATTTAAAAAGCTATTTAATAAGATATAAGCTAAAACCTAATGAAGGAATGAACTAAAATATGTTGAGAGTAATCAAAATAAGCAGAAACAAACAAATAAGTACAATGAAATAAGCAAATATAAGCAAAATAAGCAAATCCAAATACACAAACCAAACAGACCTTAAGGACTCACTTGTAGGCTAAGATTAAGCTTGTACACAAGCTCAGAAGCCCAAAAAGAGCTTTGATCCAACAAGTCAGCTTTGATCCAATAAGCTTAAGCTTATCCTCACAGATAAGCTCTACCAGAGCTTATGAAGGTGGCTAGATACACACTAATTACTTAGTGTATATGACTGACCATAGCTTCTTGAAGGATGAAATTAAGCATGTGAATAAGCAAATGATTGAACAAAAAGCACAAAAACAGTAAGCCTATACTATAAGCTTTCCAAATATGCAAAAGACTCAGGCTAGGGTACAATCATGAACAAATGACAAGCTATAAAAATCTCACAGTGCAAGGTTTATGGCTTAGGTGAGTTTTTGGATTATGGACACTAGCCAAATAAGCACATAAGCAAAAGGCAAAGTAAGCACACACAAGTAAAAGCTCAGGAAATCATTAACAAGCTAGCAAAAACAATCAACAACCAAGGATCAAGCAGAAACACAAAGATCAACAAGCTCAGTTCAAAATCAAAATTAATTTTTACGACTTTTCTGTGAAAATCGTTTTTGCAGCCCGAAAAAATGGTTTTAGCCCTATAAGAAAATTTCTAAAAATTAAGATAAAAATACCACTAAGTAAACAATATATAAGAGTTCATTATCCCAAAATTTTACGAGATTTTGTTGAAAATTGAAGAAATGAAAATTAAAAAACTTTTTCTGCTGTTAAAAACTTGTTTTTGCAGCCCAAAAATGGTTGATTAAGCCCTGTAAAAAAATCTAAAAATTAAAAATAAAAATACCACTAAGTAAACAATATATAAGAGTACATTATCCCAAAATTTTACAAGATTTTGTTGAAAATTGAGGAAATGAAAATTAAAACACTTTTTCTGTTGTTTGGCACTTTTTTGACTTCTGAGTTTTATGAACTAAGTTGACTTTCATGAACTTTGATTGATCCCTAATTGCTGGAAATGTTATAATAAGCTATGATAAGACTAAATTAAGCTAAAACAACAACTGATGAACTGATTTGGAGGATTAAGGAACTAAGATCCTAGACAGTGAACTAAAAAATGGGATTTATAAGTGATTTTGACTTTTTGTTTAATCACCATTGGTTTTTATGACTGATTTATACTAATATAACCTAATGTAAGTGAAATGAGCCAAATGAAACGGCAAAAACAATCTTTAACTCAGAGAAATCCCTTGATCCAAACACTACTTTAATGAGACTGTTTTTTGATTTTCAAAGCAAATTAAAGATTCAAGCAAAGCTACTTATATAGGATTATATAATAAGATATCCTAACTAATTTTATGCTAAAATCATGCACAAGCGGACACTTATACTATATTATGCTAGTTATGAGATTTTGACAGTTAAGATACAAAAGTGAGCAATAAAGAGATTCAATGAATAACTTGAAACACACTAGCATTAAATCAACTCAAGTACACCAAATAAGCTCAGTCACATCTAATAAGCAAAGATTTAAGCAGTAAAAAGCCATTCTACAGTAAAATGCTAAAATGTGGAAAATGAGACTTACAAAAGCTATCCAGCTCAGAACCAAGGAACCAAGTACTCACAACTGTCCTAATACTTCCCCTGAAGTTCCAAAACCATGGCCATCCATAATATACCATGCTCCATGCCTTCTTCTTCTTTATTTTTATTTTTCATTGATTTTTCTTATTTTTTTGTATTTTTGAGATTTTGAATGAAAATGAACAATACTGAAATTTTAAGGTTTCAATAAGTCAAATATTCTTATTGTGACTTAATGGAACAGGAAACAACAACTTTTAACAAGTTTTAGGCTAATATGAGAATTTCAATGGAGATTTTGCAAAATCTGAATTCAAACAAAGATACTTGAAATTTATATTAAATATCAATGAGATCATACTAAGAATGCTGAGAACAAACTTTTTAAGCTAAGTTTAACATTTGAAAAGGAACATTACATTAATTCGACATGAAAAATTAAGCTAAAAACTACTCTAACTAACTTCTGCCTCTTCTTTTCTTTTTCTTCACTTATAAGGACTAAGGTAGGGTTTTTGAGTCATTCCCACTTCAATTCTAGCCCTTGGATGGCTTTATGAAGATCCTGGCCCTTAAAACCATTTTGGCGGGAAAAAGTGTAAGTAGCAAATTGACAGTTAACTTGGATAAGGGGTGAAGTAATTAATGTTTCTTGTCCTTAGTTTTTGGAGGTGAGAATAAGGGGTGTGAGGTGAGCAAAAGAGTTGGTGATGGGGTTGCAGTGGTATTGCAGGCAAGTTGGGAGGGAGAAGGAGGTGGTTTTGGTGGAAAGGTGGCATGGTTTAGACTTGTTGACCATGGGGTTAAATAACAGGGTGTGCATTGTGGATTGGTTTTGGTGGGCTTGGAGTGTGGATTGGGCCAAGGTGGTATAAGGTGAGTAGATTGGGTTTGTTAAATAAGTGTTGGTTTATTTCTAAAAGGGTCCCGTTTTTGGTTTTGTAAGAAATAAAGCCCAAGGACCATTTATGTCATATGCTGAAAGTTCAGGGTTGGGATTTGCAACTTTTCTAAAGTATTCCAAGTGTACAACTTTCCAAGTTTCAATTACCCAAGGACCATAATTGATTATTTTCCAAAATTAAACATCTGGGGACCAAAATTGACAAATTTGAAACTTGAGGGGCCATTTTTGCCAATTTTTGAAATTTGTAATCCAAGGGTCAAAAATGTCATTCCTTGATTCCTGGGGGCTGTTGTTGACTTTACTTCAAAATAAATCTTCCAGGGACCAATTCTGACAATTCTTGAAAGTTGAGGGACTGTTTTTGCCAATTCTCTAAACTTTGCTCGTTTTTCATCTATTTTCAATCCTTTTGTACCTGAAACACATAAAAACACAATCCAAGGATATTTGCAGTATTATATGACATATCTGTGTGTTTTCAGCTGTTTTTACAGTTTAAATGGGACAAAAATGATGAGTATTTACACACTCATCAATTATCGTGTCGGGAATAATCGTCCCACTCAGCGTCTTTCTCTTCATGTGTCTTCTGTTTCTCCGTTACCTAAGTCATATAATGCTGCGTTTACTTATCCCAATGGGCAAAATGCTATGTGTGATGAGCATGATGCACTTATTAAAAATAAAACATGGACTCTTGTACCTAGACCCGCGGATGGCAATATGGTTCGTTGTATATGGTTGTTTCGCCACAAGTATTTAGCAGATGGTACCCTTAGTCGCTACAAGGCTCGCCTCGTTGTGAATGGTAGCACTCAGATAGAAGGTGTTGATGTTGATGAGACTTTTAATCCTGTTGTTAAACCAGGCACTATTCGTACAGTTCTTAGTTTGGCTATTTCTCGACATTGGCCGGTTCATCAGCTAGATGTCAAGAATGCTATTTCTTGTGATCCTGTTCATCCTGATTATGTATTTTTATTGCAACGGTCACTCTATGTTCTTAAGCAGGATCCTCGGGCTTGGTTTCAGCGGTTTGGTACTTTTATTACTAGGGTTGCTTTTAGTCATAGTCGGTGTAACTCATCATTATTTATCTATCAACAGGGGACAGACACTGCTTATTTATTACTCTATGTTGATGATATTGTACTGACTGCTTCGACCGAGTCTTTGTTAAAGCAGCTTATTGCATCTCTTCATCAGGAGTTCTTTATGACGGATCTGGGTTCGCTTAACTATTTTTTTGGGGTCTCCGTTACACGCGATTCTACATGGATGTTCTTATCTCAACGTAAGTATGCCACTGAGATTATCGAGCAGGCTCATATGGTTGGTTGTAACTCAAGTAGGACTCCTGTTGATACTGAGTCTAAAATGGGTGATGACGGTGATCCATTTTTTGATCCTACGTTATATCGGAGTCTTGCTGGTTCTTTACAGTATCTTACTTTTATTAGACTTGATATCTCTTATGCAGTACATCAGGTTTGTCTTTTTATGCATGATCCTCGGGAGCCTCATTTTTTGGCTCTTAAGCGGATTTTAAGGTATGTTCGGGGTACATTAGACTATGGATTATAATTGTTTTCCTCCTCCAGTTCCTCATGGTTGCTTATTCGGATGTTGATTGGGCTGGTTGCCTACTACTAGGAGATTAACTTCTTACTACTGTGTTCTTCTTGACAACAACCTCCTATCATGGTCCTCTAAGCGTGCACCGGCGCTTACTCTTTCTAGTGCAGATGCAGAGTATCGTGGTGTTGTCAAAGTTGTTGTTGAGACATGTTGGTTACGGAACCTGCTACGTGAGCTGCATACGCCTTTGTCTTCCACTACGCTTGTTTACTGTGATAATGTTAGTGTCGTATACTTATCTTCTAATCCGGTTCAACATCAACGTACGAAGCATATAGAGATTGATATTCATTTTGTACGAGATTTGGTTGTTGCGGGTCAAGCTAGAGTTCTTCATGTACCGTCACGTTATCAGTATGCAGATATTTTTACCAAAGGATTACCTTCAGCCTTGTTTGAGGAGTTTCGTACCAGTTTGAGTGTCCGGTGTCTTCCCACTCAAACTGCGGGGGAGTGTTAGTCGTATAGTTTCCATAGCACAATAGTCGTTATTATGGGCTACGACCCGATAGTATTATTTGTTAGGGTTATATGCTTATATATTGTTAACACTGATGATAATCAATGCATGAAACACTATTAACGTACATTTACTACGTATTAGAAAGACTTTGAAGAACTTCAAAGGCTTTATGTTTCATGTCAAGCAAATTTAACACAATCATATAATTAGACAACATCAATGTGAAGAAAGCCGCCCGTCTCCACAAAAAAGGATTTTTGTATTTAGTTATTTGTGGTTACTGAGCCGAACTGTGTAAGTATTTATGTAGGTTTTAACTAAATATTCACAAATTGTACTATCGACTATATTATTGCACTAATTTTATAGTATAACGGATTTCTACTCTTCTAATGTGATAATTCATTGACGTCTATCTATTACACTTGATTAAAGTGATCGTAACCTATTAACATCGAATAAATAGGTTTAGTTAAAATTTTCTATACGATGTTTTAATGTTTTCACTTTGATAGAACAACTTTATTATAATTTTCAACGTTATTTAATTTTCCCGCAATAACATTTTCATTCTAAATTAAATTATTGTCCATCCGGTTTGATTCGATTAATTTATCAAAAATGGTTAACCTTGACCCAAATCACGGGGCTTATTCAAGTACCCGCATGTCCAATTACCGGTCTGTTATGATTCGATTTCAGAAAATAAACTACATGTCCCGCTATGAATAGTTAAAATTTCAAACCGAACCAGACTGAACTATCCCATGAACACCCGTGATAAGGAGTGCAATCTATCTATACTAATAAACCAGAATAATTTACAACTCTATGAAGCACCTTTTGTAATTAGTTCGATGATGTGTCTCGCTTGTGATTGGCCGGTGATTCAACGTGTACAACACCTTCAATGCATCACTTTTCAAACAGTAGAACATAAAAATAAATAAACGAAAAACTTCTTTCATACGACTACACGCATTTGCTATTTTTACTAATTATTAAATGCCTTCAATCCTTTGTAACCGAATAGCAAAAAAAAAANGTCGCGGAAGCAGTGGGGTGGATCGTGGTAAGGGTTTGATACCATGTAAGTTTGGTAAAACCGTATATTGAATAAATAATGTTTTGGTACATGATACAATATATAAGATATACTATGGGCTGAATACATGATGGGCCAAATACTAATCTCGTATAACAAAAATAAGTTTACGGTGAGTTTTAGGTACCTTTGGCAAGATTTGTGGGTTTCCGGCAAGTTTGACCATCATTGACCGCCATTGATCGCCGTTGACCATGGTTTACCTATTTGTTTGACCCAGTTACATAAATAGGCGAGGTTGGTGCCCTTGTAGTGCCTAGGCGGCGATTAATCGGCCTTGTAAACCTTTTTCTGCAACACTGTAAAATTTGCAAAACAAACACAAAATGACATGATTGCGTCTGATTCGTGAGGTCACTCTTATTCTCTCGCTAGTCTCTTTAATTAACCATATCAAATACAACCACCTTAATTGTCTCTTTAATTAACCATATGAAATATAACCACCTTAATTGTGTGTAGCGTATATATATCTATCTATACTAATAAACCAGAATAATTTACAATTCTATGAAGCACCCTTTGTAATTAATTCGCTGATGTGTCTCGCTTGTGATTGGCCGGTGATTTAATGCGTACAACACCTTCAATGCATCACTTTTCAAACAGTATAACATACAAATAAATAAACGAAAAACTTCTTTCATACGACTACACGCATTTGCTATTTTTACTAATTATTAAATGCCTTCAATCCTTTGTAACCGAATAGCAAAAAAAAAAAAAAAACAAAACAAAAAAAAAACAAAAAAAAAAAAAAAAAAAAAAAAAAAAAAAAAAAAAAAAAAAAAAAAAAAAAAAAAAAAACAAACAAACTTGAAAACCATCTAATGCTGGCACATTCAAACAATAATCTCCAAAAATAAGTTACAATTTTTGAATTGAAATCATATATTTGACTCTGTCTTTATGTCTTTGATTCAGTCACCTACAAAAAAAATCGTTTCTATGCTGTCAACATGAAAGAACCCTAAAATTGGGGATTTTACTAATTGGTAAGTAATGTGTTTTTTTTGTTTGTTTCGATTCAATTATAACATGTTTTTCATTTGTTTGTTTAAATCTATTTTTATACAGGATTGTTCATATTCCAGTTTCTAATGATTGACTATTTGATCTAATTGGTTTATGGGTTACAAGAACTAAAAAAAAGTTTGATGTTTGTGGGAGTTTATCTATTCACCTTTATTTTGAAGTTAAAGTTAAAGTGTTAAATGTTCCTTATGAAAGATTTCATATGTAACAGGTTTCTATTAGTTCATACATGTGTTGTTGGAATGGTATTGGATGTTGAAACCAATTTTAAGAAAAGTTATATGATCAAACAACAGGTGAGAAAAATATTTTACCTTTTTCCATCTTCATTTGAAGCAAGTTTTTGTATTTCCCCTTAAGCTGTTTATTTTAACTAAGATACTCCGTAAGTTCTTTTGGGGTTCTTTATGAGTTGGTTCCAAAGTGGTTACTTTATTTTGCAGAGACTTTGGTATTTGCATATGAACCATTCAATGAAATTCTACAATAAGTGATTTATATATTGAAGTAATCTGTTAATTTTATAAAGTTTTGTGTTGAACTAAAAACGTAAGGAGTTGTTTGGTGTATTTGCGTTGTTCGTGTTTCTGGTTACGCGGTGTTCTGTGCATACTGATAAACCAATTTCAAATGGTATATGCACATGCATGTTTATGTGACTGAAAATACTTTAGATTACTGTTGTATTAATTAATATACATATGTTCATTTTTATGTCAATTTATAACTTACAGGTTATATGCTTATAAAGAATCTACATGTTTTCTAACCTACTTTAATACGAATCAGATGCGGACATGCTTCATTCATCTAAAAATGTTCTATCTTGATGTTTATGAGAAACAATAAGCACTTGCATAAACTATAAAGGAATCAACTGCCGGGATACTTCCCTTTAGTTTTGAAATAAGGCTAACGTATCTGTGATCGTTTTCTCTCTGTCCTTATGAAGTTCTCATAGTATTTGTGATAACTTACCCTGTTTGATTTCTTTATTGTATATAACTCAATCAAACTGTTTTCAATTTCTTTTTTCTTGTTTTTAATTTTTAGAGTGGAAATCACTACAAGAAGTGTGTGGGATGGAGATTAAAGAATGGAAAAAAAATCTTCATGGCTCAGCTCCTACAACAAGCAAAACAAAGCATAAAAACAAAAAATAATGTATCAGCTAAGGTTAGTTCTTTGTAAAAACGATATTTATTTCATCTGTTCGTTAGTGTTAGATTAGTACTATATGATCTATCCACATTTGTTTAAACTCAACGTTGGGTTTTTAAACTCAAGTAGTTATGTATGTTGTATCAAAAAAACTCAGAGATTGAAATTTTATTTTCAATTATATTTGCAATACTCGAACATTGAATAGTTCTTTGACTTGTATGTAGCAGGAAATGTCCATGAAGAAGGAAAGTGGTTCTTGGTTGGTTCAAGTATGTATTTGGGTGGACTCAAATAGTCCTTGACGCTAAGGTATGTATGTAGCTTTAAAGTAATTCTTTTGGTCTAATCTATAACTTATAATCATATGCATATATTTTAATCAAGTTTTTATGATTATACATGGTAGCTGTGACCCGTTGCCCATTGATCACAGTTATCCTTTATTTATGATTGTTATGATCATTTATAGGCAGCTTTATAATTAATATATATGTAAATACACCGTTTAATCTGACGTCGTTTCATCACATCAATCTTACGTCATCATGATGTCATTTCCTGGGAGCCCAATAATAGTTTAGCCCGAATGCCCGATCTTGGTCCATTAACTGGCAGCCCAGATTTTTTTATAAATAATCTTCGATACTATCCTCGGTGTTCTAGAAACGACTTTTGCCGACTTTTGATACTCATCCTCTTTCTGTAGGTTTTGCGTTGCTGGATTGCGTTTGGTGTAAACAGGTTTGCAGATTCCTTTTGTTTATTAATATGTATTTTTTTAAGCTCACAGCAAGATAATAGTGATGAAAGTGGTTTTCGGGATTACAGGGACTGGGAAAGTTCGGTGTTATCTGTACTGAAGATCTTATTCACGAGGCATTGATTGCTATTACAACTACAGTAGATTTACTTTCTCTAAATTGTAATTTGTTTTCTGGTTACGTTTTAGTTTCCAATCTTAATATAAAGAGCATATAATTGGCATGTTAACTTTGAAACAAATATGTGTTGCCTGAAACTCATAAAGTTTCCAATATGCATTTCGTAGGTTAATGGGTTTGATTAACTTAAGAAACGGAGTTTACTAATAAAGAGTCCTGGCGTATATAGTTTCCAAGTTGATGGGTATGAAAAAAAGATTTGAAAGAACTATTGTTTTTATGCTTCGTATGTCATCTTTAGGTCTGTAAATTTAGTTGGTTCTTTTGGTTACATTTTTTTGGTTACTTTTTTTTCAGGCCAGTTATACGTGCTCATCTGAAGGATCGATATTACAAGTTAATCGCATCAACATTCTTTGAAGCATTGTTCCTGGACGTGTCTTGAATATGTACGCAGCCATAACTTAGTACCAATTTACTTATGTAATTACTGGATTTCTTTTGGTTTCTAATCGTGGTATATGACACCATCTGTACGAAATGCTCTTTGTGGGTTGAGGACAGAGCTAATGCATAGCAAAGAATGGAGCATCACAAGGGCCTCTAAAATGTACATGCGTAAGGCTTGTGTAGTTTCCATATAGTTGATTACTATTTGTGATATCATTTTTCTGGAGTGGTAATATTTGAGTTATTTACCTTTCTTATGCGTTTTTCATTTTCTTTTTTCTTGAGGTATGGGGAACTACAAGGCATAAATAAGCAAAAAAACTGCATATAACTATGGAAAAGAACAGGTTCACAAATGGCGACGGACGAAGGAAACAGAACATGGATAGACAATTTGAAACGTCCTCCTCAAGAAGAATGATTCAACCCCGATTATTTAAAAAAGGCCAAGCAAATGATCCAACTAAGACTAAACTCATATGGAACAATCAATTGATCAGGTTTGTTAACAATGATTTTTTTTCTTTCAATTCAGTAGGTATGTTTTACAAGGAGTAATATGTATTGTTTTGTTATCACATAAAAGACATACGAGTTGATGGTTATATATTTGCTAAAATGTTTCACAAACAGGCCAATTTGCAATTGCATCTGCTAGAGCTTCTTAAATGGCACAACATGTTTATGATTTTCTTTATTAAATTCAAATAAATCCATAAGCCCGGTAAATAAGCTTATCCAAACACACCTATTATTTATGTTTTATTTCTAAGAGTAAATATGCACTTTATTAGTTTCAAACTCCAAAAATCATTTTCGCAGAAAGAGATGTTAAGTTAAAGAGTTTTGTAAGAAAATTGATATTGAGATAAGTGTAAAATCATATGACCATCCCTACTATAACCGCTTGATTGTAATTATCTTAATTTGGTTCTTCAAGCTGCAGTATAAGTTCATAATGGATATATTGCAACTTCAGTAATCGCAACCAATATTTAGACTCAAAAATAGTTTGAAACACCTTAAAAAAACAACTGAGGTTCACTGTAAAATGCTATTACATATATCTAGAAATATGGGAAGTTTTATAAGCGGACTTGATTGTCCGTTATCTCCTTGGTTTGTTATCGTGATATGTTATATTGTTATTGTAGGACGACAAGATTGTTGTGGTTGTTGAAACAGTCACAGATGATCCAGGAGTGGACGAAATCCCTTGTATGATGGTTACTACTTTGAGGTTTATCGAGACTGCTAGGGCCTGGATCAAGAAGGCTGGTGGAGTATGTTTTGCTTTTGACCAGCTTGCCCTACGAGCTCCTCTTGGCCAGAACACGGTATGCAAGAAATTTAATATTTTTTTACTCAACTGAACATCCGTTTAGGTGCTCCTTTATCGTCTTTATGGTTAACTATGCGAAGTAAACATAATATATGGATCACTGGTGCAGGTTCTTCTCAGAGGTCCAAAGAACTGTTGTGAGGTAAATAGGCACTTTGGAAAGCCACCTGGTGTTCCACATAGCCACACCAAGCCATACATGCGATAAAAGGGAAGGAAGTTTGAGAAGGCTAGAGGAAGGATAAACAACAGAGGCTTCTGAAATTAAGTTATCATCGAGGCCATAAAACAACATGTTCACGCAAAACAACATGTTTACGCAGTGGACTGGTACGTTCGCTTGCTGGAAACTAATCTATATATTCTAATAAAGCATAGTCTAAAAAGACTATTCTGCCCTATTAAAAAGTGAATGATGATTTTTAAAAGTGTCTACTATTTTTTTTTTACAAATACACTTGGGGCTCTACCGGCGTTCACAAGTTGGGATAACTATTCGTGAACCGGTACTACCACAGAACCGTCATTTGTCTACGCCTTTACGGTCTACTCGGGTTTCGGTTACTGATAAAGGGAAAACTAAAATGGGATGTCATTCGGATAATGAGTTTTCTTCCTTCGTAAGTGTGACATGGATTTCAGTAAATGGGGTACGGGAAATAGTAACTGTAACACCCCAATCCGAGAAGGGCTAAAGTATTAATAATGGAGTCAAATCAGAACACAAGTGAAACGGGAATACATACATACAATAAGCAAAGGTTACCAAGTTACAAGGAGAACTAAACAAAATACAAAAGACTAAAAATAACAATACAAGGCCCAACTCTCAATAGTATCTAGTCACTTCTAAGTCCAGCCCAATACTACAAGGTGAAGTCTTCTAAGCCCAAAAGTAAGATCTTCATCCATAACCCAGCTTCCTACTAAACCTGCCGCATGAGAAAAGAAATGCGGCTGAGCTTAAAAGCTCAGTGAACAGATATGAAAGTAAACAAGCACAACAAGATAATACCATAATCGAGAAAGTACAAGAGAGTTTTACAAGTGGTGTCAAGGTATGTCAAAAGATTTTCAAGTCAAGTATAGAAAGATTATCAAAGTTGAGTACGAAGAGTTATCAAGTTAAGTACCAAAAGGTCATCAAGAATAAGTGTCAAAATCATCAAAGTTAATGTCAAAGGATTCAGTATTTAACCCCCAGGCCACACACAATATCCACACACATATAGTAGCCCAATGGAGTGATCAGCTCCCAAATGTGAAGGGACCGCATGCACGCATGCCCAATCACCACACACATGTAGTATATCCAGTCCATATCATCATAATGGCAAAAGCCCACACACATATCACACAAAACTAGGATGCATCCATACGCCCCTGCTGGCCAATAACAATAATAATAATAATAATCATAGCAGCAGTCGATAACAATAATCAGGGACGGCGTAGTACATCTCTCCAACTACGCTAGAGTACATAACATTGGTGCATCAATGCTATGGTTGTGGCTACTCCACAACAAGTAACACATAATACCTGGGTAAATACTGAAGGGTAATGTAGCCAAGGTTCAATATCAAAGGTTTAAGTGTCAATTCACAATCAAAGGTTCAATGGTCAAAGGTTCAAATATCAAAGGTTCAGTATCAAAGGTTCAAGATCAAGTGTCAAGATCAAAGGGTCATCAAGAGTTAATATTAAAGGGTCAAAAAGTGAGAGGTCAAAGCCAAGGTTCCAATCCATAGGGTTCATTAATCCGAGTCCCAACGTCCCATAGTTCATGATCAAAAGGGTCATAATGAGAGTTTAAAACAAAAGTTCAATTTAGTAGGTTCACATCACTTATAAAAAGGTTCGTAGTACAATCCCATTTAAGGGTTTATAAAATGGTTCATTTAAAAGAGATTTTCCAAAGGATGACATTTATAAAACGGTCTTTATAAAGGTTTGCATAAGATGTTCTTCAAAAGTGTCTTTATGAATTTATAACAATCCCGTAGATAAGTGGTCTTAAATCATATGAAAAGTGTCGTTATAAAATAGTTTCTCCTTTAAATGTTTTCATATCGTAATTTAGAAAAGAAATTTTACTTCCCATCATAATATCCAAAAGAACATTCAAGGTCTCACAAGAGTTTTACTTTCCGTTACATTATCCCGAAAGAGTACCCAAGGTCTCACAAGGTTCAAAGGGTGTGGTTATAAAAGGTTATCGAACGGATCATAAGGGTTCCATATTAAATGGTCAATATTCACGTTTCAATATCAAGGATCAATATTAAGGATCAATGTCAAAAGGGCCAATAGCAAAGGATCCATACCAAATGGTCGATAGCAAAGGATCAATATCAAAGGGTCAATAGCAAATGATCAATATCAAAGGGTCAATAGCAAAGGATCAATATCAAAGGGTCAATAGTAAATGATCAATAGCAAAGAGTCGGATCAATATCAAAAGGATCAATCAATCAATAATAAATAGAGAGAGAGAGAGAGTCAAGAGAGAGAAGTAGTTGTACTCTTACTGAAAGAGTACGGAATATCTGTACCTTATACCCAAGCCAATCAAACCAAAGCAAGAACCACAGGAAATAGAGGGTCACTCCTTCTCCATACCTAAGGGAGTAGAAGACGGAATTACAAAGGATTCCAATTCAAATTATTACTTTTAGTTTACCTTTCCATTTTAGGTAACTTTCTATTTTTTTAGTAACTTTCCATAATTAGCAAGTTTCCTTATTTAGCAAGTTTCCGTAATTAGCAGGTTTCCGTAATTAGCGGGTTTCCCTATTGGGCATGTTTTCCAAATGTTAACATATTCTTTTAGGTTGGTATTATCATATTATCCGGTTCTCATGTTCATAAGCATCAAGAATTCCGTTTTGGAAAGGTTTTACGAAATTAGGGTTTCGTGAAATCACCGAACATGTTTTAGGGTTAAAGGTGTCAATTTCACAAGTAATGGAGTCACATATGATCACATACTCATATAATACATTAACTTAAGTCAAGAAAGTCAAACAAGCCAATATTACACTTCACACCCTCATGTTTACCAAGTTTTACAAGTTAAACCCTTATAATTATATAATTTACAATTAAGTCCAAGAGAATTCCATATTTACCAAACAAGCACATCATTTTACTAAAATTCAGAATATTACATCAGATCACACACATAGTACTATTCAGCCCCTCAAGTTTCAGAATTTACACAATTAGTCCCTTAAGTTTATAAAACTTATTAATTAAATCATAATTCCATAATAATTACACAATAAGCACATAAATACTCAAATTTGCACAAAACACTCTCAATATCATTATTTACTCAAAATAACTCCAAGTTTCCAGAAATTACAATTTTAGTCCCTCCTTTTCTAATTATTTCAATTTCACATAATAATTAACAATTAAATACATAATAGGTCCTTATAATTATGAAAAACATCCAAACAATCCACAAACTATTTTTACCACATTTCTAACAGATTTATAAGAGTTCTAAATCAGTCCACCAGTTTTAGAAAATTACAAAACAACCCTTACACTTTTATATCCAATTCGTTAATTACAAATAATAACCAAAACCCTAAAAATAAATTCCAATCATTTCACCATAATTCCAAACAACCTTAAACAATCATTCAATGCACAAAAACATGTTCTAAACCCTAAACCTAGTTCCATACGATTTATATTTTCTACTTATTTCTATTTATTTATTTATACGATTATATATATAATTCACAAAATGCATTTAAGCCATCAAATAATTCAAACAACAATTTTTATACATATCATATACATCATAGAACACCATAAAAATAGCAAATCATCACCCAAAATTCGTTCATGCTAAGTCCGAATTATTTTCATTTTATTTAATTAATTATTAGCAAAATAAACATAAATCCAAAAATCATGTTCCATGCTTCCACAATCATTTCCAGTATTTTTCTATGATCAAACAAAATATGTAAAGTCCATAAAAATTATTGTACCCATCCAGAAAATTAAATTCGAATTATTTAGAGTTTACATGCATAATTAGGGTTTTCTTTCACAAATTAATTATATAACGTGCATGGTTCGATTTTATTATTTTATTTGGGTCTTATATAATAGAAATAACACAGAAGAAATACCGTGGTGATTTTAGAATGAGTGGAACAAGTATCACGAATTTCCCACTTTTTAGCGAGCCAAAAAGAGACAACAAAAATCCCCACGAGCACACGAAGAGCACCACGACCTTGAAACCAATTTTCACAGACCATGTATGATGTGAGGAATATGAGAAAAATATTTAATGAATTTTACACAAGTCGTATGAAGGAATTCGATTAATACCTTTGTTTTTGCAATAATTTTGACAAACGATTACACGAGCCTCCAACAATCAAAACAATATTTTTGAAATGATGTTTAGGACCTGGGAATTCCACGAAAATAATGGGGAACCTCCAGAAATTCGGTTGTGGGAGGTATTCTATGATCAAACAAAATATATAAAGTCCATAAAAATTATTGTACCCATCCAGAAAATTCAATTCGAATTATTTAGAGTTTACATGCATAATTAGGGTTTTCTTTCACAAATTAATTATATAACGTGCATGGTTCGATTTTATTATTTTATTTGGGTCTTATATAATAGAAATAACACAGAAAAAAATACCGTGGTGATTTTAGAATGAGTGGAACAAGTATCACGAATTTCCCACTTTTTAGCGAGCCAAAAAGAGACAACAAAAATTCCCACGAGCACACGAAGAGCACCACGACCTTGAAACAAATTTTTACAGACCATGTATGATGTGACGAATATGAGAAAAATATTGAATGAATTTTACACAAGTCGTATGAAGGAATTCGATTAATACCTTTGTTTTTGCAATAATTTTGACAAACGATTACACGAGCCTCCAACAATCAAAACAATATTTTTGAGATGATGTTTAGGACCTGGGAATGCCACGAAAATAATGGGGAACCTCCAGAAATTCGTTTGTGGGAGGTACGAATTATGGAGTGGTTTTAGGTTTTGTTTATCTTGTTTTTAATTTGAACCGTATAAAGAGATTTGGAAATAATTAAATGGTGCCTCAATTGAGCCGTGATTTTGGCTATTTGGTCTGTCCAAAATCCCTTAATTTTAGCTTTCCAAATGTGTTTGATAATTATCTTGTATTTCCTTTATATAATTTGTACAAAATATTTAATTTCTTTGCTAACAAAAAAAAAGAAGAAATAGGCGTGGCCTATTCTATCATTTATGGGCTTTTCTATTTTATTTTGGACTAAATAATTATTTTGGATCATAAGTGGGCTTTGGTAAAAATTTAGAATTTACTTAGTGCTTTTATATAATTTTTATTTAAGTTATATGGTTATTTATTTAATTATATAGTTTTTATTAAATTTTTAAAATCCAAGGGTATTTTGGTAATTTTCTCAAGATGTAAATTTTAGGTATTACAACTTCTTCCCCTCTAAAAA
>LBNU01016131.1:3979-15230 GCA_014162995.1 Artemisia annua
CATTTCATCAGAGAACAAGTGGAAAAAGGAATTGTGGAACTCTACTTTGTAAGGACGGAATTTCAGCTGGCTGATATCTTCACAAAGGCACTTCCAAGAGAACGGTTTCAATTCATTCTCCCACGTCTTGGAATGAAGAGCATCACTCCTGAGTCACTCAAAAGTCTTTAGGAAGACAATGAGGAGTAACTGATTCATTTCACATATCCTTTAATATATTATTTAAAACCCAGAAAAGAAAAATACAAAAATATAAAACCGATAAAAACCATAAAAATCTGAAAAACTCAAAAAGACAAAATATATATATGTGCTTACAATTATGGTTTGCTATTACTTCAGATAGCAACCCGGTTTTCAAAATCCGTGTTAAAACACGTTATCATGTTTTCACTATGTGCGGATTATCCGAAAAGTTGTACGCTTCAGTGCAGCCTTTCTAGTAAAAGAAGAGAAGTCTTCTTTTCCCAAAATCTCTTTCTTCTAAAAATTCTTCAAAAGAGATTTTGTGGTGTACAAGGTGGCCATTGGTCTTAAATTTTCTCTTATACGTTACCACTCACATTAATGGCTACTAAACGTTAAAATGGAAAAACGGGTCATTAATTGAGGGGGAGCGTATGTGCTCAAAATTTCTGTACCTTTAAAAACTTTGTGCACCAGCCACAGTAAAAACTCAAAAAGTGTCTCTAAATCAGTAAACTTTTAAAATTGTACCACATGTCTCTCCAAAGCTTTTTCAAAAATCATTTAAATCAATTGAGATCACAAAATCTCAAAAGATTTGAAATTTTATGATCGGGGGAGAGAATGTGATTTAAATATAAAAGCTGATTTAAAAGTGATGTTTTTGGACTCATAAAAGATGTTTTGGACTCAAAAGATCGCTCCCTTATGTGCTAAAATTTTAAAAGATTTTGGAATATGAACAAAGCACATATTGAGGGGGAGCAAGTGATTTAAAATGATGAATAAATGATCTCTTTTGCAAGCTCACCCGTATGTGCCAAAGTTTTTCAAAATTGATTCAATCAATGTGCACATATTGAGGGGGAGCAAGTGGCTAAGAGTCTTTCGCGGGTTTTTACAAAATCAAGTAGAAACCGTGAATTGCTTATGACTCAGAATTTGACTCATGAATTGACGAAACATGAAAAGTCGTGAATCGAAAAGACTAGTCCTGGCCGGGTAATAATTTCAAGCTGGTCTAACCAGTGATGTAAACGTGTCTCGAAGAGGACTGGTCCAAGTAGAAAGTACCGTTTCGAGAAACTCTTCTTAGATATATACTTTGACGGGTCTAACTTCCTTTTTAAGGAATGTTAACAACTTCAAGTTAGTTATTAGGGCTAGTTATCACCTAAAAGCTGATAATGGATCCCTTTAACTAAGCAACGTAAACGTGTCCCTCGGGTATATGTCTATTAAGAGCCGATCAATTCAAATAAGTGCAACTCACCCCGACATGTGCAAATTTCTTTCTTCCTATAAGCACATGTTAAGGGGGAGCATTTGAAAAATGATAAAACTCTCAAGGTGTTAACAAAAATGTGTTTCTTTATCATAAACACCTTGAGAGAATTTTCAATGATTTTGGTTATATGGCGAATGTGGAAAAATACCAAAAGACCGACCACTTTAATTTAATGCATGGAGTTATAAGGATGGTAAGGTTAGGTATATGTTCCCATGATCCACCAGAACCGGAGGGATCTTCCCAGGGACAATCCAATAGATAGATTAGAAGTCCTTAGGAATGATTGAAAAAAGGAGAAAAGTGAGAAAGGGAAAAGTGCCGACTGAGACTGAGCTAGGACTGGAACAAACCCAACAAGGTTCTAGTAAATGAAGTCTCGGTAAGCACTGAAGGGGTTGAAGAATTAAAAAGAAATGAAATGAGAAAGGGTGAAAAGAAATAGCCCTCCAATTATTCAACCTTAGGGCAGACACCGGGTTCAACTCATATGCTACTGATTGTTGCTAAGGTAACATCGGTATTGAAGATAAAGACGTCATGGACCCAGTGACGCACTGCACTAAACCTTCCAGCCACTCAAGTTCTCTTAAAAGAGCTTGTTTCATTCTCACGGGGAACCGGTGTAAACTATCGACTAGTCTCTTAGAGCTAGTTGATATTGAAACAGGAGACCCCTCCCTAGTCTCCGCATAGGATAACCAATGTGCACTTATCGAGTCTAGAGCCAAGAGATGCATCAAAAGATCTCATAGGTACACTTGATACTTATACACTGGTGGTTCAACATTAAGGGCACCAGGTGTAATATTTCGAGTCTTACGCAGATCTTAGCAATCTGCCAAGAACACTTTTGAGGGAATGTACATAAGTATTTCCCAATGATTGAGTGGAAACTCCTGCCAGGGTCAACTTCAAACAGCCCTGACAGCATGTCACTTCGGTAATCTCTTTTAGGTTACGCTTAGTGTGTTCGGTGGTGTTCCAAAAGGTCTACAGTCGTGGGGTGATCTCCAGCGACTCACCTAATCGTTAGTGTACTTCGGTATGTCAGTGAAAGCCCTTTCGGGGGCATCCGATTGGGAACGGCCCTGGTAAGGATTAGAGAAAGTCTTCACACTATGCTGTTGACGATCTCGAAGTCCAAACTTGTAAGTGCCGGTATGTTTATTACTAACCATGTTTTATGCAGCTCAACATACCAAACTTACCATGTTCACCACCATCACTCGAGTTCCACATGCTCATACCAACATCTAAAAGGAGACGTCAGAACTGTTCAACCGAGATGATCTACTCAACAAAGATGTATGAGCATGTTGGAAAGGCGTAATCACACCAAAGACAAAGAAGTTGACGATTGATGCCGATTGCTGAAAAGATGCAAATTCATCATCACATGCTTACACTTCAACATCATATCTCAAGATATCATGATCAAAGAATGGGCTTCGACTATGCTTCCTCAACTCTGATGCAGAAGATCATGATCCAGAAAAGTGTAAACATGACATCACAAAGATAATCACAACATCAAGGAAGTCATCACTCAAAGATGACTTGAAGCTAATTATATGGATGAAGAGCGAAGAACAAAGTCAAAAGATCATCATATACATCAAGGAAGTCATCTTGAGTCGATTATCAATGAAGAATCAACAACTACGAGCTACCAAAGAATCTACAAAGATCTCAATGCAAGAATTCAAGAATACAGAACAAAAGGGTGACCTCTCTTAGGGGGAGACTGTTAGGAATACGATTTTTGTATAAGAAAGATTCGGTCACCCCAGATATGATTAAGCATTGTTTAGCTCGTAGTAGTTACATTAGTTAGTAATACGTAGTTTAGAATTAGATAAGTTCGCGGAAGAAAGACGGGTCTTTACCCACTGTATACCTGATCCGCAGCCCAAGTGGCACGCCCAAGTGGCAAAACCCATGTATATAAACCCCTCTCCATCCTTGGAGAGGGTAAGCCTTCTCTCATAATTCTATTTTCTTTTTTTTTGGTTTTCTCTCTCTAACTTTCTCTCTCTAGAATTTCTTTCTTTCTTTCTTACCTTCAACGAGCCAACCACAAGTATATTTGTGTTTGAGATGTTAACTAGTATCCTACAGTACCCTTGTAAAGAACTAAACGGGAGTGTTGTACCCTTGTAAAAGAACTCGACATCTAGCTTAGTGTCGGTAAACTTGTAAGCGACGTGTAAGGTTTTCTCCGCCGGTGAAAGGAGCTTGTTGACTAGTGAAAGAAACTCTCGAGTTGGATACTCGGGGCGTGGACGTAGGGCAAGGAAAATAGAGTTCCTTGTAGCCGAACCACGATAAACAATCGTGTCATGGTTTGATCGTTTCTTTCATTATACTTGCATATTACATATTGTCTTTGTGTTCATATCTTTGATTAAACGGAAAGTTTCAAAAGATAATTAGATTAAAAACCGGTAAACTATTCAACCCCCCCCCCCTTCTAGTTTTCCACAAAAGGGATCTCGAAAATTTTAGTTTTCGAAAAGTTCTTATACAAGAACTTTCGAAATCAATGATGACATACTTTTTCTTTGTAAAATTGGATTCCTTGAATGAATACCTGATGAAATGAGTATGAAACAACAGTTAGGATCTCATCAAAGGCATGTTCATAAGATTTCGAAATCATAACGAGACCTAAGTTATCTAGAACACATAATTCGAGTATACATGTTGTAAAACCCATGAAATTCATTAATTAACATCCATAGAAACACATATTGACTATTTAATTAGACTCAATAACACAACTATGAAAACGCCCAATTCGAACATAAACCCTAATTTTCGAAATCATGCGTACGAGATATTTAGAGCAATTAACGAGCATAAGCATGTAATATACACTCAAACAAACATATCCCACCATAGAAATTAAACAAAACAACACTTAATCAAGAAAACCCAATTCATTCGAAACCCTAACTTTCGAAATCCATACAAACGTGTTACTTGTTATGATTAACAGTTGGAGACATGATTACCATACAATTAAGAACAAAAGCCCTATGGTTAATCAACAAAAAACACACGTATTCATCAAGAACAATATTATCGAAACCCTAGATCTCAAAAAACGAAATTGCTAACAATCTAGCCATCTAAAATTGAATTGGTTAAAAACTATTTGTTATATTAGGCCAAAGATCATAAAACAACTTACGGTTTGAAGATTTTGAGCACAGATTAATGATTAGGATTTGGGCTGTTAGAGTGAAATGAGTGTGTTTGTTTTTGTGTTTAGTAATAATGAAAAATGGGGGGGGGGGTTGTTTGTTTTGGTTATGATATTAAAGAAGGTTTGAAACATTGGCAAAACTAGTCCCTTAACTACAAAACATTCATTTAAAAGTCCAAAAGCTTTAATATATAACGGTTTAATGCAACGACCGTTAATGACAAAGACATACTAGGCTAAAAGGAAATTAGAAAAGTAGTAAAATAAATGATACGAGGGATAACCTGTGAAGTTCCACCATTAATATAAGATAACATCATTTCTTAAGGAATATGCAAGTACACATGTTTGAACAAGATTTTTGAATTTTGAAGAACATTTTCTCCCCCTCAACACTTGGTGTGAAAATTGTGAAATTTTTGATAAACCGAAGTGTTGAAGAAGGTAGTGTACTTGCATTTGAAAAACGAGAGAGAATAAAATAAATAAAAATGTAAAATCTTTTTGGTATTTTGAAGATTTTTTGATTTTGTCTTTTTGTTTTTGATAAATATTTACAAAAATGGTTTTGGTATTTGACTCAGTTAATTGTTTTCAAGAAAAGAGTTTAGATCATCTGGAGTCAAACACCGCATACCAATCCGGTGGACTAGTTCAGCGAACCTTGAGGGAGCTAAAGGTTTTGTGAACAAATCTGCCAGTTGGTATTCAGTACCCACGAAATATAACTCTATTGTACCCTTTTCAACATGCTCCTTGATGAAGTGATAACGGAGATCAATGTGCTTAGATTTTGAATGTAGAACCGTGTTGCAGGAGATCGCTATCGCACTTTTCGAGTCACAGTACATCGGAATGTTGTTGAATAAGTAACCGTAGTCCATTAGTTGTGTACACATCCAAATGACTTGTGCACAACAAGCAGACATGGCAACATATTCAGCTTCTGTTGATGAAAGTGAGGTGCAATCCTGCTTCTTTGATTGCCAAGACACAAGTTTATCTCCAAGAAACTGTAAACCACCAGAAGTACTTTTGCGTGTATCCATACACCCTGCATGATCAGCGTCTGAAAAAGCTATTAGTTCAAAACCGGAATCCTTCGGATACCAGATCCCCAAGTGAATGGTTCCCTTTACGTATCGAAGGATTCTCTTAGCCTCATTGAGGTGACGCTCAGTAGGACTGGCCTGATAGCGAGAGCACATAAATACAGCAAATACAATATCCGGTCAACTAGCAGTGAGATACATGAGTGACCCAATAATACTTCGGTATTTTGTGGGGTCAACTGGTTTCCCATTTTGATCCGCATCTAACTTAGTTGTGTTGGCCATAGGGGTATTGTAAGTATCACAACTGGTCATTCCATGTTTCTTAATTATCTCAAGAGCGTATTTGGACTGATTTAGGAAAATTCCACGGGGTGACTGATGAACTTGTAGTCCTAAGAAGAACGTAAGTTCACCCATCATTGACATTTCAAAATTTTGTTTCATTAATCTGGCAAAAGCGTTTGAGTACTTTTTATTAGTAGAACCAAAAATAATGTCATCGACATATATTTGCACAATTAAAACATCTTCCCCGTGTTTTTGGATAAACAAAGTTAGATCTAATAAACCTTTAGTGAAATAATTAGCAAGCAAGAAAGCAGTAAGTTTATCATACCACGCCCTGGGGGCTTGTTTGAGACCATAGAGAGCCTTTTTAAGTCGGTAGACATGATTCGGGTGCTCTGGGTCGACAAATCCCTCTGGCTGACTAACGTATACCTCCTCACGTAATTGACCGTTCAGAAATGCAGTTTTCACATCCATTTGATAAACGACCATGTTTTTGTGAGCAGCTTATGCCAAAAATATTCGAACAGCTTCAAGTCTAGCCACTGGTGCGAAAGATTCCTCAAAGTCAATTTCTTCCTCCTGAGTATATCCTTTAGCTACCAAACGTGATTTGTTTCGAATAACGTTGCCTTCTGCGTCCAACTTGTTTTTCCAAATCCATTTTAGCCCAATGACATAAACTCCATCCGGTCGTTCAACTAATTCCCAAACTTCAAGACGTTTGAATTGTTTGAGTTCCTCTTGCATTGACTCAATCCAGTTTTCAAGAGTGAGGGCATGCTTGATGTTTTTAGGTTCTTCATGACAAATGGTTAGAGCATAAATACAATGTTCGGCATCGGAGTGAAGTTTCTGTCTAGTCATAACCGGAGCTGTTGGATGACCAACGATATTGACGATTGGATGGTCACGAGTCCAATGATGTGTTGAAGGGTGAGGGTTATGAAACTGCTGCATATTAGTTGATTCCAAATTGCGTGTTGACGACTCAGCAATATCAGAAAGGTTCGGAGTTGGAGCAAACGGATTAAAGAACGCATTTGGATCATAATTTGCAGGTTCGGGTACTTGTGGTAGATTCAGATCTTCAGGTGGGTTGTCTGTGTTGGAAGCGGTTTGTTCGGCTATTGTTGGTGATTCAGTTGGGGGTGCATCGGGTGTTACTATTGTTGTTGTAGTAACCGGTGTATCAGGTACTTGAATGTTATCAGGTTGAGCAGCGGAACTAGTGGATACATCTGGTGCACGTGTCTCAAACGAATCATCGAACAATGGAGAGAACAATGTTTCCAATTCTTTACGAGTTAGTGACAATGGTTCAGCTGAAGAGTCTGGGAAGTTAAGACGGTTGGTTGCGGGTCCTAAGCTGTTTTGCTCAGAAGCCATTTCTGTGAGCTTATCGAAATTAGCATGAATGGTCTCCTGAATTTCTCTAGTACGACGGTTGTAGATTCAAAAACCTTTTGAGTTTTCACAATATCCAATGAAGATACCGACGTCAGCCTTTACTTTAAGTTTACCAAGATCATCACGATCATTATTTGGATAGCATAGAGAACCAAATACATGAAAGTGTTGAATGTTAGGCTTGCGTTTGTGAACAATTTCATATGGTGTGACTTTATGATGTTTATTGATCATACAACGATTTTGGGTGTAACATGCGGTTGAGACGGCTTCTGCCCAAAGATAATCTGGTAATTGAGCATTAAAGAGCATCGTTCGTGCGGCTTCCACTAATGTTCTGTTGCGTCTTTCAACCACTCCATTTTGTTCGGGAGTCCGTGCAATTGATGTTTGATGTTCAATTCCAACTTTCTCAAAGTAATCACGAAGAGTTTGATTCTTGAATTCAGTTCCATTGTCTGTTCTTACGATTCTGACTGTGTTGCGAAGTTGAACCTGAATTTTCGTGAGAAAGGTGATTATCATCGATGGAGCTTGATCTTTGCTTCGAAGAAAATATACCCAAGTCCATTTGGAGAAGTCATCAACAATTGCAAGAATATACCGTTTCCCATTGATCGTTTGTACTCGCATTGGTCCACATAAATCCATATGAAGAAGTTGAAGAACATGATCGGTGCTAGGTTCTGGTTTTGAACTTAGATGTGTACGTTTGCTCTTTCCTTGTTTACAAGCGGGACATAAGTGATCTTTTGCATATCTGAACCTTGGAAGACCGTCAACTAGTTTATGGCGAGCAAGATCAGTCATAGTTTTGAAGTTGAGATGAGACATGCGTTTGTGCCATAACCAGGATTTTGTCGATTCAGCCTTCGAAAGTAGACAAATGGGAGAGGAAGCGGTCATGTCGGACATTGAAATTGTATAAAGATTGTTTCCACGTGTGCCGGACATAAGATCATTTCCTTGTAAGTCACGAACAAAACAAGTTTTCTCCCTGAATGCAACTTCCAGATCACCATCACAAAATTGACCGATTAAGAACAGATTGTGACCGAGGCCTTCAACATAATAAACACGACTAATTTCGATATTCCCACTGACATAGTCCCCATATCCCATAATTGCAGCGAAATGATCATTCCCGAATCTGACAGTACCAATGAACTTTGAGAGAAAGTTTCTTAACAGTTTGAGATTGCCTGTCATGTGTCGGGAGCATCCGCTATCAACAATCCAGAGAACAATTTGCACCACCTGCATCACACAAAAGAGACGACGATGGTACAATGGTAAGGGTGGAACCCAAAGAAGTGGTGGGTTCCGTTGGGTTAGAAGGACACATATTAACAATTTTAGGAATCCATTTAAAGTTATGTGTTCTTAGTAACCAACGTTGCCAATTCCAACTAGATGTTGCTTTCTTCTTAGTGAATTCGCTAAGTGATGGCATGTTCCTAGAATTATTGTTCGCAACTGCTGGGGTGACTACATCATTCTTAGAAACTATACAAGGCATAAGTCCTAGCACAGATTTTGAAGCATTAGTAGGCCTAGTTTTTCTGCCTGATGTACGTTTCTGAAAATGAGATAAAAGAGAATTTGCAACACATTTAGAATGATTACCAGATAACATACTATTACGACAAAACACACACGAAGCATTAACATTCAAAGCATTTAAAGGTTCATCATTCGTTACACAAAGATTAGGATTACAATTTGCCAAATCAGAATCTAAATCTAGTGCAAGATGAGTATTATTCAAAGTCCTAGGGTGTTCTTCTACTTCAGAGGCTTCTAGTGTCTCTCTTCTACGTTGCAAAATCCTATTCTTCCTTTTCATACGTTTACGCTTGGATCTGCTAACGCTAGGAGTGGCAACTATTCCTGTAGAAGTGGAAGGATCCATATTAGACTTATGAGTGTGTTGTTCTACATTGGTTATGTCTAATGAGTACATTCCTGGTGCAACTACTTTAGTGTTGACAGATTTTCCTTTTTCAAGTTCACGTATTTTCTCTTTCAACTCAATGATAATGTGCTTTTTATCTTGAATTTCACTTTCGAGCTTTCTGTTTGAATAGAGATAGTTATCTCGACTCTTTTGCCAATAGTCTGTAACTTCTTGCAATTCTGCAATTTCCTTTTCATATTTTGAAATTTGACTTTTTAATTCCTCATTTTCTTTTTGAAAGGATGTGGAAGTGTTAAGACTTTGCATTTTCAGTTCGAAATCAAGACTTTGGTTTTGACACCATTCAAGCTTTTTGTTGAGTTGAAAAATCTCATTAGAAAGTTTGTTTTGCACATCATCATTGTGTTGTCGGAGATTCATGTTTTCATCTTTTAATGTCTCAATTTGTTTAGACAACAATTCAATATCATCACAGTGATCATCAACAAGCATTGAAGTACCAGATTCAAAAAGAGAATTCATAACCACAGATATTATATCAGCACTAAGAACATGTTCCAAGAGTCGATCAACTTCTTTTTGTAAAAATTGATTTTGACGTTTTTGCTTTAAAATCGCTTGTTCAGTTGCTTGAAAAACATTCATCATAGATGAGACTTCTTTTTGAAGTTCCTGTTCCCAGCGGTTAGCACATAGACGCAAGTGTTGAACAAGAGGTAAAAACTGTTTTTGAAATACTTCTCGTTTTTTCTCTCTCATGAGGAGTAGTAATAGTAAAAACCGTTATTTGAGAGTTGCGTTCTATTGCTTGATCTAATTGTTCAATATCTCCCTTGAACGTGTCAAAGTACCGTAGTACACGACAACGAGTAGGAAGAGGTTGAAGTTTTTCATTGTTTGGTAAAGGACCGTTAATTTGCACTACTGGTGTGACAGGAACTACGGGAGAAGTAACCTCTTGAGGTTTGAGAATGTACCATGGTTGTTCAGATTTCTCTTTTTGAGGAGTAAAACTCTCGGTTAAAGGAGGTATTTTGGAGTAATCAAAAGGTATGTTATTATAACACCCCCATTTTCGGATCGCAGCGGAATACAACATGGGGTGCTATTTATCAGTCACATAGTACAAGTATAATAAACAACTTTAAAACAAAGTCATTTTTATTTAAAAGTTCATACTCGATAATTTATCAGAGTCAGCAAGGTCACAAAAGTCTTTAACATAGTTAAAATATACATAAGTTTTAGAAGTTTAAAACATTATCGAATGAAACTATTATTTAAACATGAGCCATCAAGTAGATATCCATTTCCTTGCACCGCCCATCCAAGCTTAAGCCACTTAAGAACCTGAGAAAATACATGCTAAAAAGTCAACACAAAGGTTGAGTGAATCCATAGAGTTTAATAAGTAATCAGTTGAATACAAGATAATTCCGTTTAAAATACGATGGGCTACGTTGTTATACGCCCATAATTAAGTTGACATGTAACAAATACAAGTCGGGAAATAAGATATAAAGCATTGAGCTCATGAAACCGAACCTTAACCTAGTTTTAACATTTGCCCCGGTAGGGTAAGATTTGCCATTTTCCACATATTTCTCAATATTATGTGACCGTTGAAAGATGGGCGCTACCCATTCGGCCAGGCTGGTCAATGCCCAATATGCATATTCATAATACTAGCGTTTTCAACGAAATTAACGGTTCATGATGGGGACTTAATTGGCAAGAAATACTCAATGTCAGATGTCTATAAATCATGTAATCGGGTCCAGCATACCAAAAAGTACTTGTATTCAGTTTGTAAAACTAGCATGTATCCCCCTCGCGAGGTTTATAAAACATTTAAATGAGTAAAAGCGAGGCTATAAACTCACCCGGATAAAGGA
>LBNU01016134.1:1940-15904 GCA_014162995.1 Artemisia annua
TTTTTTTTTTTTTTTTTTTTTTTTTTTTTTTTTTTTTTTGTATCCAAAGTTCTATCTTTGATAACTCGTCTCGTTTTGTCCCTCAACCTATTTGTGATTGACCGCTCGACTTGACTACTAAAACTCGAGGTTGAAAAGTGAATTGAGCTTTATCTAGTTTTGATTTATAATTTGAGCTCGAATCGAATTCTAAAACTAGGCTTGAGTTGGAATGAACATACATTTTATGCTATAACTCGATAAATAATTGTCAATTCGTCATATTTAGCTTGACTCAACATGCTATGTATACATATTACTTTATATAGTATTGATAAATAGGTGTTATATGGATATGAAAGGGTAAGAGTCTAATTTAACCAAAATTTAATAAAGCTCGCTAGACCTACACGACGAGTATTATTTAACTCGAACTTGACTAGGGATTCGTACTCGAGTAGCTCGAGCTCAACTAGATTAAAAATATATTCTGAACAAATACCTGGTAAATTATCTCGACTTACACGCATGCTACCTATGTTCACCAACATATATAGATATTGTCCCAAATTAGTGTGACAAACACCTTATAGACAACATTTTCTTTTAAACAACAAATTATACATACGTAAATACATTTATCAGGATTCTTAGCTGCAGTACCTTTGTTGCTATTTGTGAGGGGTGCTACAGTAAAATGTATAGTGAAATTAATATTTTAATGTGTGGTATAAATCGGATCTTCTCGATCTTTCTTCGTCTCTCTCAGTATGCTGCATACAAGTGATTAGGAAGTAGCTTGTGTCGTGTTAGTGTACATGGAGTCCTTGAAAATACCGCAAATGTATATACCTGTTGTCAGAGTATTATTATGAACAATGTAATATTTTCTGTGACATGATCACCATTGTATAAAAAACATGTTTGTTTGTCCATTGTTTCGAGTATGTGTATTTCATTTTTAGTTGTGTTAGTTTTGAATATATAGTTTAGTAAATAATGCGACTAGTCTACTAACTATATAAAACAAGCTTTTGAAAAGCAATCTCTAACTCAAAATTGCTGTAAATTCTACATGTGGAAATTCAATTTAAAGCCATTTTATAAAAACTGTTTTTTTCACAAAACCTAACCTAAAAAGTAAAAAACACAAACACATATCGAATCAAATCCTAAAAGCGTTAAACCTCCCAAAATGATACGGTTCAACAATTAGGTGATTCAAAATCATAAACCCTAACAAATATATCGAATCAAATTATTCATAACATCATCAAAGCCAACATCCATTTAAATTAACGTTTAATCAAAATCAAAAATCAATTATGTACCGATGGTTTATGTGGATGTATTATGGACGGCAAAAGATTCCGACCACCTATTTGACGGCAAAATATTTCCGGCCAACCTGGATGATGTTAGTGATAATTTTTGTATCAATTACAGGTTACTGTTAATATTTTCTTTTGATAAATTTTGTATCAATTACAGGTTTTTAATTTTATTTTGATAATTTTTTTGTGTCAATTGCCTGTTTTTTGAACATTGTTATTTTGATCTTAAAAAATCATTTAATTTGTTATTTGTTAATTTATGTATTATTTAGTTATGATTTTGTTGAACTAAATTTGATTATGATTTTTTTTTAATGTCGGTTAGCATTTGAACTACAAATTAGTTGTTGGGAAAGAAAGTTCGCACCAAGTGTTTGATGAATTTACACAGAAAGAAGTATATAAAATGTATTGTGTTTTAGTGCAAATAAATGATCTAATGATATATTCAAATGGAATGAATCATAATTCTGATATCCAAGGCGATGATAATATAGGGATATAAACGGGAAAAGTTATTGCACCTGAAGTATTTTTAAGATGTATGTTGAAGGATCCAATTAAGCTAATAGATGAAAGTAAGGTAATTTGAACATTGATCGCACACGGAAGACTAGATACGTGTGTGTTAAAGTCATGAAAATTTTGTTTGTTTGAATACAATAATAGGGTAAGGATCCAGTGAGAAGAAAACTTAAAATGAGAAGGATGAGAAATAATTATAACCATACATTTGAGATGTATCGACTTGATTTAGATGCATCTCTATTCATTTAGATGCATCCCAGTTAGTTTCGAAAATGATTTTGAAGTGAAAACGATGCAAAGTAGTACTAAAAACAAATTTGACCCGCAGGGGACGAAAAATGTATAGGATTCGTCTAACTTGATGAAATGCATCTAATATATGTATATGCATCTAATTTTTTGCTAGAAAATATATTATGGTGCATCTAAAAGACTAGGGATGCATTTAATTCAAGTCGATGCATCTCAAATGTGTAGTTATAATCATTTCTCATCCTTCTCATTTTAGGTTTTCTTCTCATTTGATCCTTGGTCTACAATAATAAATATTGTAACGATTATTATTTTTAATTATGAAGGTACAGGAAGCCGATCGATTACAGCAAGATGAAACCGTTCACTAACGATGAACTTGGTTTGGACAATCCTGAGAGGAGACAATTTGTTTAAGAACAAAAGGCGTGGCTCCATACTGGGACCATTGTTTTGCTACTGTAAGAATCTCACAACGATTTAGTGTGTATTAATAAACTTTTAAGGCAATATAGATCTGTATTATGTAAGCTTATAATGTCTAATAAGTTTATATAAATCGAAAAGTTTCCCAAAAAAATGAGCCTATGAAAGTTTGTGGTTCATGCCTTTATACCCTCACACTTAAAATTTCATGACCATTTTAAATGGTTTTGCAACTATGAGGTTATAAAGACACTGTTAGATATATATGTTGCTATGGAGTTCGTAAAGTCTGGGAGCTGTTTGATTACATTGTGGAGAAAGGTCGGTTGCTGGAGGAGGATGAGGGTCGCAACTTTTTTGTCAGCGGGTGATTATATTGTTACCATAAGCTATGTTTATTTGCATTTATTTCTGCAGTTGCTTTTTGAATGATACAATATATGTATTCCCTTCATCCTCCACTAATTATATCGTTTATAATTCCAAATTTTTTCCTTCTATTTGCACAAAGCCTTGCAAGTTTTTCCAAAAAAAGTGAGCCGTTTTTGCTAATTTTTTACTGCGATTTGATTTCCAGGATGCTGTCAGTCGGAATATCAGCTTCGATACGATGCGAGCTTTGCTCTGCCATAAGACTTCCACCGGATTTTCATTACACTTTAGGATACCAGGTAATCACATTTCCTATACGAAAGTCGTTTTGTGGTTCTGAATTTAAAATATACTTTGGTCTACTCACGACCCGTTTAACCCGTTTCATTATGCTGCGAAACTAAGAATAGGACTCCTGTTACAGAAGCCTACATCTTCCGCCTATAAATTTTGGGCCTGCGCAGACGTTGTTTGCAGTAGCATAGAACGCATTGCTGCATATTAACGGTGCGATCATTTTCGGTATCGCTTCTGTAAGAAATTTAGTGTCATGATAGGAGACTTATGTACTTTGCAACTGAAACAATTCTTCTTGAATTTGCTACTGATACAGGCTCAAACCACACCGAGTTACCGACCTCATTGTACGCAGTCACGGCCGTGGAGGTTTAATCAGGTTAGTAAAAAAATTAAAAAATAAGAATAATGTGTTATTGAAAAAAGTTTTTCTTAAAAAAAGTATGTGCAACTACTGATTTTGGTTGGAACAATTAAATCTTAAGATGTATTCTTGCTATTACAGGACCAGAGGCTTGACGATGTATGGGGTCCATTTCAGAAACATTGAATGTTAACGTATACTAGAATGTGTTAATCACAACAAGTCAAGGCGAAAACCATCTACTGATAAGGATGATGCCGAAGGTAGTTACGGGCCTGGTAGTAACAGGTTTATTTTTCTGAATAAAAGAAATTAAACTTGCATTTTTTGCCGGATCTGGTCTTCATGTAGTAAAATGATAAATGTGGCTAAATGGGTGGGTCTTTTGATATTGGGTGCAAACTGGTTCCATCACATTTTTTGTCAAACTTTTAAAAGTTAGATAAATGTAGAGTCACATATAATTACGAAAGCTATTATTTCAAATACTTTGAGGAGAATTTGTACATTTTTAGTACATTTAGGCGGCTTTTGATCCATCTTCATTTAAGCTAAATTTGTATTTTATAACTATAAAATTATTTTGCGCTTATAAATGTTAATAATTGATAGACAATGAGGAACTCAAAAAGTATTTGTATATAACTTTATATATTATGATGGTTTTAAGTTTTTACAGGGTGGTTTGAACAAGTTCAATGGAAAATATACGTTGATGGAGATAACATTAAGAATAGATTAGGGTATCTTAGTCATCAGGTAATCTTCTTACCAATTGTTTTATTTCTTCAACTTCTGCAATTGTGTGCTGCTGTAATTTAGTTCTGTGATTCCAGCAATATGTTTTGTGACACCAAGTTGGTTCTGCAATTGGTTTACGTTTGTGGTTTGTGTGCTGTTGCATTTCGTGTGCTGATGCATTTTGTGTGCTACTACAAATTCTTGTCGGCAAGTCTTATTTTTGATGTTTCTGTGGTCTTTTGGCTAATTACGTTTGGAATATTCAAAAGACTACTACCGGCTTGTGAAATTTAAGCTATTGCAGTATTATTTTTTTTATACGATAGAAGCCCCACCTGAGCCACCTTTGGGAATAATTTTTATGCATTTATTATTTATTAAAAAAAATTAAAAGTAAATAAATAATTGGACAGAAGTTTGTGATGGCAGTAATGTTTATTGCTAATTGTTGCTAATGCAGCTATGCATTTCTTATCAAGTGTACATAAGTTGTTTTTTCTTAAGACATCATGTTATGAGTTTCCTGTCCATTTAATGAGATATTGATTAACCATGGAATACAATATGATCATTGGAAGCCTTATTGTTTGTATTGATATTGGGCTGATGAATGGTCAAAGTTATGGTATGGTATGGATTGTCTACATTTTATGAATATATACAATATCTTGGATCTTTGTCGTATTTTATACAAAATATATAAGGAGCACCTTGATACAGGGGTAAGAAACTTTTATCTTATTTAAATTGATTTGGATAATGATAAGCATTTATAGAGTTACAAAACCTCATTTTGTAACATGGTTGAACTACATGGTTTGCTAATATTTATGTTATATTAGTTTGAACTTTGAACTACATCGTTTGTAAAATTATTTGGTTTGTTTCTGATTGTGTTTGTGCATATGTAGGATATATTATTTCTTAAACAATACATGTGTATTTATGGCGATACAACCGTCGAAGAGAGACTATTGTATTGAGGACAAGGCGTTCTCTCCGTGTTGTGCATTTACATCCACATTCGGCTCTACTTCTATTAACTACAGAGGTAACATTCTTTCATGGTTTTGGAATCGAGGTGGTAAGGGTATGTCAGCTGGGTAATAGGTCACGAGCGTTGGTTGAAACACTTCAAAGGCTTATTGATAGCAGTTATTTAGTTTTATATAATATAGGATTTGTACATGTATCTTGGGAAGGATTTGATTTAATCTACAAAATATTTAAATGTCTCTTAGATTTTTTTTTTTCACTATTTGATTCTTCTTTGTTTAGCAGGAGTGTTAGACAGTTAGGGTAGTAAATGTCGAAACTACTCTTTATATCACAATGTTTTGTTGCTCTTTGGTTGTCGTTTAAAAAACAAACTGATTTAATGTTGGTTTGTTTTTATTACTTTTGAAGTAGTTTTTCGTTAAGTTTGTAATAAATTGGTTGTTGCAATTTTTGCACGCCATGGTTATCATTACTATTTTCGTATCAAAGTCAGTTATTTTTAACACAACATTTTGTTTGTTCCATTAATTTTTAAGCCTCTTTATAATAATGCATGTTACATTAACATAAGAAAATCACTTATCAACATTAAAGCATCATTTTGTAACATAAAATTGAAAGTAAAATGCTTTAATAGTATAACGTTACTATAAGTTAATGGAAAACGATAGTATACTAAACTCTACAAATATGATTGTTTTTTCTTTGTCGGAGGCAATATGACCAATAAGTTTTTAGCTTATAGTCAACTTAACGGACAAAATGCATTAGCACGAAAGTGTTTGCAATTTACAATCTTAATCTCATCAAACCATTGTAGTGATTGTGCTACTAATTTTTATCTTACAAACAAAATTTTTAAAACTAGCCGCCCATCAGGCGGGCCTTGAAGCTAGTAATATATATAAGTTGATAGTTGCCATACGAAAAAAAAATGGGCTGATGATTTAATACCTCTATATTTTGCTACCGAACAAGAGATATTTTGCTACCAAACAAGAGAAGCGGTTCTTGGTCAAAATTTCTGGTCAATTATTCATTTATTTGTTGCTACCAGAAAATGGAAATTCACTAAATTCTCGGCCAAATTCATTTCTCGCAATTTCTGTTAGTATCAACTTATTTCATTTAACTGAATTTCTCTCTATCAAACATGCCATGAGATGAAATGACATACCGTTTTAGACATTTTGGCTAATTTGACATGGCAAAAACAAAATGATGCATAGAAACCCATAGAACCACTGCCGTAAGTTTTAGGTTCGAAATTGACTTTACAGTAATTAGGACACAGAAAAAGCTTAGATCTAGTTAATGTAAATAGGAACTGAATGAAACTGACAACACCAAAATGTATGAAAGTGATATCTTATTTACAACTACAATCTCATGAAAGTTTTGCCTAAAATAAAATAGGTATTTAAAAGGCCAACCAAAGCAGTTGCAGAACTTTTGTTGCAAGGTCTCTTACCATCAAAGGATCAGCAATCGTCACAGGTAAAGTTCTCTAGTTGCTTTACCTGCTCATCAGTCATGTTTATGCAAGTAGGGTGATACCTGCAAATACACGAAAGAATGATATAAACCAACCAAACTGAATATTGCATCCTCAAATTATACTATCACATGGCATAAGAAAGAACCAAAAGCATGGGGCTGGAAACAGCTTTCTAAAATCAACAGGCCAATTTTCTGTATCCTAATTCTAGTGTCCAACAATTTGTATACTAAGCGGTTGCCGCAAAATTTATCCTACATTATAAATGTTCAGCAAGCACCCCACACCTAAAGACGATCCGGTCTATAAAAAAAACACATGTTTTCTGTTAAAAAATAAGCATCGTATCAAGGCAAAACCTTCCAACAAAAATACACACATCTTCATCTTCCTACTGTATTAAAATAAGAGAAAATTCCAAATTTGGTCACAAAACTCGAACCACATTCACTTTCTAGTAAAAGAAAACCATTTCCAAATTCAGTCTTGTGCGACCATGCGACTCCATAGAAGATTTGATAAGTGTCCAAAAAGTAGGTGATGTTTTTTGCTAGACCGGATTGACATTTTGTGCGACCAAAGTAATGTTTTGCTAGACCAGTTTGTCTTATGCAAAATGCAAAAAGTCAACCGTGGGTGCCACTTTTTTATTTGAAAAATATATAAATGAATATAAAAGTGGGACCCACTATTGATTTTTGACTAAGACAAAGTGAGTTAGCAAAACATCACATTGTTCGCACAAAATGTCAAAAAAATCACCTACATTTTGGACACGTGTCAAAAATTCTATGGAGTCGCATAGTCTAGCGGTTACACAAGATAAATTGGCAACGCCACCCAAACACCCGTTCAACTCACCTATCTACGTGCACAACCACACAAACCCCAAACACCTTCTTTATTGGGATACAACACGGCTTTTATCATTTTCCTCTTTCACCTCTTCCAACAGGCAAAACCACTTCACACAACCAACCAGTTCCGTAAAACACAAAATGACACAAACAAAAATAAACCTAAAAATCAAATACCTTACATTGAAAGCATATCAATCTGCCAAATGTAAATACATTAAATACACGACAATTACATTAATTATTTATCTCAATACCACGGATTAATGGATAATATCTCCACCACTGACATAATCGCCCTGCCTCCACCACGACCTCAAAGATCCTACCCACCGTCATCAAACCCCACGATTCACAGTAGCAAATCTCCACGTCTGCCACTACCAGATTCACAGTAGCAAATCTCATCGTCATGGCACCACCACTACTGGAGTTTATTTTTTATTTTCGAATTAAGTAAATTAAATGTTCTTGGGGTTTTGATTTTGATTTCAAATTTGGAGTAAATGAAATGTTTTAGTCATGAAATCTTGAACTAAAACTCAAAAGGGGTGTTTTTGTTTTGTTTGAGAATTGTACCTAAAATAAAAAGTGTGTGGATCAAAAGAAAAGAAAAAGTATATAAATAAAAACAATCGGGTTGAATGACCATTATACCCCTATCAGGGATGTATTCTGCTAGATGTTTGCACATGGATGATATTTGCCAATAGTATCGGCGAGGGATGATTAGCGCCACATTTAACAAACCAAGGGGATGATGTTTGCAGTTTACTCTTATAAATATTTAGCTAGAAAAAAACACAGCGCGACGTGCATGGTAGATTGGTAGTAAGAAAAGGTTTAGAATCCAAGAAAAAGAGCTAATTTTTCTTCAAATCTCATTAGAGGGGTCAACTTAATTTTTGAGAGGAGTCTTATTGACTTTAAAAAGAAAACTATAAGCTTATAATTGATAATTAGTGAATAGACAAAACTTTGAGTGGGGTGGGTTGACCCCTTAGCAACCAAGTGCCTCTGTCCCTGAAGATAACCAATTATTAAAATAAAATAAAAAAATAAAAAAAAAGCCTAAATAGTTTTTACCTTAAAATGATTACTCTACAAAAATCAAAGATGCACTGTTCTTGGTCTGTGTCTTTTTTACATAAGGTGCGATTAGAGAGATTAATTCAGAACTATAGTGAACCTAAGCGTCATTAAACATCTTCCGCAGCTGTATCATGATTCTTATTTCATTAGTGTATTGTCACCTTTCAGATGCTTATATAGTTATATTACAAATTTAATATGCAGGTTCTTCTCCTTTCCAGAATAAAAAAGGTTCCTCTCTTGTATAAGTGACTAGGGTACTTGATGTTATGGAGGTATAATTTTTTTATGAGAATGGTATACCAAAGCAAGAGGATGAAAGCCAACAGTCAATTTCACGGTAAATATTGGAGTATATGATTACCATGAGAAAAAATACTTCCATAATGTTCAAAAATTAGAAAAAAAATCTGTGGTTTGGGTACATGACTACTGTTTAGCTTGCGTTTTCTGCTGGTGGAACTCTATAATGCAGGCTATCATGTGCATATGAAATTACAAGGACCAAAATTATATCAAGATCTATTATAACTTAATGATTGCATAAAATTACCTATTTTGTAACACAATTTGATACAAATGAAACTTGGTAATTAAGCATTTCAAAAAGACATGTAGGGTAGCCCCGTACACCAGACGGGTCTATAATCTAGTTTGGTATGAGAGTAAGAATATTAACAAGCTATCAACCATGTCATTAAAATCTTTTAAGAGCTTATTTTATCAATCCTAACTTCCATGTAGTTAACAGCTTATTCATGCAACAAGATTACACCATTTTACCAGTATTTGCAATATTTTTTTAACCATTTAATAGATAACGCCATTTCTTATCGAATTTTCAACTGGTTATCATTTAATGGTATTTATGTTCTTTTTACATATAATACAACAGCTTGTAGACACTGGTAAAAAGGAGCAAATGGTACAAAATAAATGATTACATGAAGTAGTAAAATGGTGCAGGTTCATTGATGACTAAACAATAGACCCGGAAATGCATTTTTCATGTCAAATTGCATTTTAGAAAGAAAAAATGAAAAACAAAATATAACAAGAAAGAAACATAACATACCAGTCTTTGCAAGCTTCACACTGTACCATCGAGACATCAGGGTTACTTGGCATCTCACATTTGCAATACCTTCAAAAGAGAATCATGAAACAATAACCGGAAGTCTTAGAGCAGAAATGATTTTATCTATCAACAAAGGTAAAGAATGGAAAACATACACCAAAACGGCGTCTGGTGTGAAGCATCCAGTGGCATGATTGTAGTCAAAACGACAAAAGTAATCTTCTGGCCCGACATCCTCAAGACTGGTGTAACTCTTGTAGGTATGAACAATACACTTATCTAAAATTGTATCAGCACTCTGAGTATCAACGTCGTCTGACGAGAATAATTCCTTTTTTCCATGAAACTGTTTTCTCCCTGCAATCGTTTCCTCTGGACGATAGTACCATATAACATTAGCATTCACGTTTCCCTCGGCATCAGCCTCAAATCTCTGAACACGAGCCACATATGGGGCTTCACTTTTCCCTGAAGGTCTCATCAACACTGTTTCCCCAACTTGAAAACCATATGAAAACAATGAACTCAGAATCTCAGAGAAAAAAAGTACATAACTTAAATTAAAGGATAGGCAAGGAAAAAGACAATCATGAACAATACTAACTACACTACATGCCTCACACGTACATGAATAATTGTGTATATTTGCATGTATGAATTTTAGTAGATTGAGAATTTATGCATTTATCAGGGGATATGGTGCATTGTATATGCAACTTTTTTTTATGATGTATTGCTTTACACAACAACACATGCGTAAAAAAACGGGGTTTGTTGTTGTTTGATGTAAAAACAGATATAAGAAAATGTCTAATTATTACTTCCTCTGTCCCAAATTATAGGTCCACCTAGTGTTCACTTTCATACTTCAGCCCAATTTTTTAAAACCTGGTTTTTTGACTGACCCGGTTGAGCCGTTGGGTCACCAATTCGACCGCCGGGTCAAACCGGTTTTCTACATGTCCTTGAATATGGTCTGGAGTTAAGACTCCTTGTTTGACTGGGAACCATGTTGGTCACATCCTCCCATGATTTTGAAGACGTAACCTTTAAACTCCTAACATAAAAAATCTAGCGAGAAATAGATACATTATTGAAGAATGTATTTAGGTTTAGCTTATAGAGAAAAAAATAGAATTTCTACCTCACCAAGAGCATCACCAGTAACTTCCTATGAGATCCTTTTACCCAATAAACTACATGCTTTAAAGTATTGAAAAACTAACTTTAATTGAGCTAGCAGAACCAATCAAAGCAACACCTTTTAAGTTGTGTTTTACTAGGGTAAACATTACTCAACAATAACTAAGTTTGATTGTTATTCGAATCAGCTTACTCAAACATTTCCTCAACTATGTTCATTTGTAATCTTAAAAAGAACGGCGGGTCAAGGTGAGCCGGGTTAACCCGGTCCGGCTGAAACTCGGTGGTTCAATCTGGGCTTTAGAACCTTAAAATACTGGCTCCCTCCGGCCCAGTAACTCGGGGGTTCAACGGGCCAACTTGAACCGGTTTTTAAAACATTGTTTCAACAAATTAAAATGTTTTCAAAGGTCAACATAACATGACATATCATTGGTTTATAGTGTAATTGTCCTCACTTTTCTTAATTTTTTTCTTAAACAATGCGCATGTAAGTGGATTTATAATTGGGAGGAAGGAGTACAACAGTCAATTTCGTTTATGTTTTCATATATTTTGTTAAATGAAAACATAAACAAAGTATTAAGCTATGTAGTTATCTCGGTCAAAAATCTCGTATCGTTCAAGGTCCGATATTTGAAATATCGATTATCGCGGTGAGATATCGGTGAGATATCGGTTTTTACATTATTTAGAATATGTTATATATATACTGATATATTACAGTAACATGTAGCATCAACACTTAAAAGAAAAAGCTACTACTAAATGTTTAATAATATAAGAGGGTTATAAGTTCGAATAATCCGTGTACATCCCGAGTCATAGATCACCCTCGGGTGGCTTGAAACATATAAAAACCTCACTTATTTGTTCAACAATTTAGAAAAAGAAATCTCTAGTATATCTAAATAAAAATAAATTTGTGACACCAACTTGTAGCAAAACACACGTTAGTCATATATTGTCCGCTTGTAATCTATTATGTTCATCAAATATACAAAGTTACATAAAGTCAAAAAATAAACACAGTAATTAAATTAATTATTTATGTATCTCTTTATCCATGTGATGACATAACTCACAAGTACCCATTTCATTAAAAAAATATCACGTGGGATGCAAAAGGCTTCACACTAGATATTAATATTACTATAATTTTACTTTCTCTCTCCTCTATTATCATCTTCCCTAAAAAACTCAACCTCCATTTTCAGATCTTGTTCAACCACCATTTCCAGAATCTTCAATTTGACTTTGGTTCAGCTTCAGCATAAATCTCGGCCAATCTCGACGAAAATATCGCCTTCGATATCAAAATCTCGGCAAAATCTCGGCCAATCTCGCCGAGAATATCGGCTCCGAGATTTGGACCCGAGATTCGGAACCGATATTTTTCCAAGCTGCGAGATCCGAGATCTCGACGAGATCTCGCCGAGATATCGCCGAGATTAACTACATAGGTATTAAGGTTCCAAAACTTGCAAAAAGGAGTGTAGCTGTGTGCACCTAAAACCAAGCACAAATAGATTATAGAGTTCCTAACATATATAATAAATAAAAATCGAAATATAAGGGTAAAAAGAATTCATACATCTGATGACTTTATTGCTGCCTTTGATGGTGTAAAATTCCAGCTTACGTTTTTTTGCCACAGGATGTGAGAGAGAGCGGGATTTGGTTTTCGCCATATAAAGCTTCGACCGAATTAGCCAATTCCTTTTTAGGGTTTTGGTTTTAAACGAAAGAGTGAAATCGTTGGTGCAGTTGGACAGGGAATCGGAATTTTTAGGGTGCGTTTGGTTTTGAGTGAGGTTGGGATATAAGATATTTGAAATGAATTCTAAAATAAATTTACTAAATCTTATATCTTATCTATACTATCTAGGGGTGGAAACGAGCCGAGCCGCTCGTGAAAAGCTCGGGATCAAATCGGTAAAAAGCTCGAACGAGCCGAGCCTAAATGAGCTCGAGCCTAAGTTTGGGCTCATTTAATAATCGAGCTCGAGCCCGAGCTCTATACAAAAAGCTCGTTTAGGCTCGCGAGCCTAAACGAGCCTTAAAAATATATAAAAATATATACGTAGCTAAAGGCCCAGTTTTTTTTTGTTAAAATTTGGTTTAAAGGCCCAAGCATCAAATCCACCAACCAACCCCAATCATAAGTACTAACCCTAAAATAGTTGCCCTAATTTTATTCTATACACACACACACACATAACAGCCCCCATCCTACCTTTTCTCTCCAACACAACATAACACCCCTCTAAAGCTGCTACTATGTACTATCTTCATCTCATTCCACGAAACAAGCAATAAAAAACCACGAACCCTGAGTAAGAAACATACGAATTAAAACACAAATAAGCATGTTTCTTCTGATCTCGGCTTTAAGATCTTTTAAAAAATCTCCGGTAGGTTTATTCCTTTTATTTGTTTCATGTTTAAGATCTGTGATGGGTGTATATTAGATCTTTGAGGATCTATAATCTTGTAAATAACACACTGAGATCTTTGTATTCAAATGATGTTTGTAATTTTCTTTGTGTTACCATGTATTGCGAATTGGGGAGTGAAAGTGAGTTGAATGGATTTGTTGTGCAACTATCTTAGTTAGCTGTGAAAAACAAAACATGGAACACAGATAATCACAAGGCATTTTTCGATCTCATTTCAATATCAATCTTGTTTTGCCAAAAAATAAAAATAAAAAATGTTAATGGTGAGAATTCCAAAAAAAAAAAAATATACTAACTACTCCTCGTTAACTAGCTCAACACAAGTAAACGAGCTCTTGATAAACGAGCTCAAGAAGCCAAGCTTAGGTGCATCACAAACGAGCCGAGCCCGAGCCGAGCTCGAGCTTTATATATCATACTACGAGCGAGCTCGAGCTTGAATCTTAAGGCTCGAACCGAGCCGAGCTCGAGCTTTTTAAAATATAAACGAGCCGAGCTCGAGCTCTGGCAGGCTCGGGCTCGGCTCGGCTCGTTTCCGCCCCTAT
>LBNU01016136.1:0-11473 GCA_014162995.1 Artemisia annua
TACACTTTGATTTAACCGGGATCTGCGGCAGCAATGGCGTATTTATGGACCACTAGCCAATTGTTTTTAGTTACCAATTTACCTTTTGAAGACGATGCTCCATCGGTTAACCACTTTCGTTTTTTTCGAACTGGCTGCCAACGATAATCCAATTGTGAACCCTCGGTTCGAAAAACGAACTCCTATCAATACCTGAGTGGGGGCCTTTACCCTTACCTTCTTCGTTTGGTAGCTTGCTTACCAACTACTTTCCTCATCACCAATTTATTCCTGAAACACTATGTTTGGTTAAACATTCTTTAGGGGCCCATGCAGCAAATCAATAGATCAAAAAAATTTTACATGCCAAGTAAAAACGAGGCGGCCTTTCCCATTCATATTCAATATCAACCACGCAACCACGAGTGAACCCTTGCCCCATTAAGAGAAATGGAATTAGCCCAAAAACAACACAAAAATGATCCAAATAAACTACGTCGAGAGATGAAACTTCCACAAGGAGCACGAGGATATGAATTCCCTGACCCCAGACTTTTAGCCACCATAGAGCTAGTTAATAGGATCTAACATAATGGGCCTTACAATTATGAGTCGTAAATCAAGCTTAACCCAACCTCTTTATAGCAAATCAATTGGAAAATTAGTAATTCAAACCATACGGGTGGCTGAAGTAGTTCCCTTCCTTAGCAAGCCGTAAGCTATAAGGGGAACCACACAATTAAGGAAATAGGCCATTCGAACCGTATCAACCAAATTGGCCCCGGACCTCTAAGCACTTTATTCCATACCATCCGAATTGGAGAATTGAAAAGAAAGAACCCAATTAATTAAAAATAACACGTCCAAACCATATTTTAAGGCCCCACGATTTTCCCCCCTTTTCACATAATTTCTCCACAATGGGAAAGCAAAAGCCGTATCCCAATTAAAATTACCCAATATAGTGTATTAACAAACTCGCTTGAAAAGCATCATCTTTAATTTCTGTTCAGTGGGATTGCAACATGAGACGCCTCCCCACCCCGCTTTCCTCAGTTAACCCGCAATCACAATTAAGTTAACCGGATTTAAACGAAAGCCCCCTTTTGTTTTGAAAACAACGAAAGCCATGAAAAAAAGACATTTAGTGCTGTTTTAGAATCCCTATTTAGTATCATGAAAATTAGCATTAAGAACCCTGTTTTGAATTAGCCGTAGAAGCAGCCATTGGGAAAAATCGACTGAACCTTCCAATAGCGAAAAAAGAAAACCCTAAATAAAACCCCTAACTAAATTAAAACGAAAATCAATGGAAAAAACCTAAGAAAAACCCAACAAAACATGGAAATTAAGTTGGCGGCAGGAAATCGACCCTCATTTGGGGGAAAACAAAAAGATCGAGAAGACGTAACCACACGCGAAGATCGGTAAAAAGAATAATGAAATCCTAAAAGTCGAATTAATGTAGCGATCGATTTTGGTTTACGGGGGATTCGGAAATCGCCATATAGGGGAATCGGTTAGGGTTTTAATTTTGTTTTTTGTAAGAGTACACTTACATAACATGTTCATTCAAGGCACGACATCGTATCAATATCAATTCATACGTTCTCATCGTGAAACATATATAGTTAATTAAAAATATCAGCCACTTAAGGTGTAATGTTCTTACATAAACATGTTAATATAATGCAAATCAACCTACATGCTTATTTTCTTACTAAGAATACAAATGGTGAGTATGATTATTAGCTACAAAATTTTCTATGTATTTTATCGATCAAATTAAACAAGACTATTACAAATATGTTGTTACGACTCTCAAGTAGTATATAAAGTTTTAAATTGCGTTTAATCATATATATAATATAACCTATAAAAGATTATAGACTTTATGATGACATAGGTCGACTTGCAAAATCAAATGATTCTACTAAGTTGTTATAGGTCAAAATAAACTTAAGACAAAAAGCCGCCAGCTTGTTCTTAAACTAATTACGTCATTACGTGTGGAATTCCATTAAAAATAAAGAATAATCTTTTCAGTATTTTTTCCCTCTGGTGTACAAAAACCTAGCTATTGATGTAGTTTACGAGTTTTATATATCTATAGCTCCTTTTACACAATAATTCATGTTAAACTGGACGTAGCTGGTGCATGAGAGGTGCGAGAGCTAGGCTACCCTCACACGTGCAACCGTCAGGGGCGGACCCAAGTATAGATTTGGGGGGCGGTGCCCTCCACGACTCGATGAAAAAGTTCAGATTTTAGTGTAAAAAAATTTTTTTTGGGACCTTTTTATTAAAGTGCACCCCTCCAAAAAATCAAATTGCCCCCCACCTCGAAGCCAAAAATGTAAAAACGTTAGTTTTTAGTGTAAAAAAATAAAAATTATGACCTTTTTATTAAAGTGGATCACGAATTTTATTAAAAATTTTTTTTTGCCCCCCGCCTTGAAAAATCATGGGTCCGCCACTGGCAACCGTGTTACGTGAGATACTTTTACGTATGAGCAAGGGCGGAGCAACATAGAGTCGAGTGCTGAACAAGATGTTTTTATCTGATAATTTGAGGACTACACTAGTCTTAGTTTTATGAGTATAAAACCGATATATAAACAATGATATAAAGGAATAAATCCTGTAATTACAACATCGGAGCTTGTAGTTTCTCAAATTCTAATGAGATTTTTGAAATTAGTTATGAATCGGCTTATGTATCTTCATGTACAAACCACATGCATTTGAACCTATAAATGATAAAATATCTAGGCTCTTGAGCTGTTCTCCAAGTTAAGCTAACCAATAAGGCATGTGATAAGAAGCTTAACAAACGACATAACAATCAAATAGATAACATAGATTCAATGCATATATATGTCAAGTACATCAGATCATGTTCTCGACAAGGTCATTATGCAACTACGAATGAAAGACTGGAATGTCGAAAGTGTCACTATAACAAATAATGCTTATTTTTTATTTTTGCATTTTCTTCTATGATTCATTCAAATGTGGAGGAAAAAGGTGTAGCTTTTCACATTTATATACGTAAAAGGTGTGAAGCTTGAAAGTGTTTCGTCACGATAAAATAATTCGAGTAACGAAGATATATGGAAGTACTAAACAAACAATTTGATGTAATAGCCATTGAAAAAAGTTGAAAGTCGTATTTTTTTACCACCCCTTTTCAAAAACTAGCATGATACCCGTACAAAGTAGCGGAGGCGAGTAATATATTTAAAATTATCTTTTTTTTTTTTTTGTTTTTTTTCCTTATTTCTGTAAACGACATTTTTCGATGATAATGGATAGTTTTAAGTGGCCGTATGCTTGTGATGTAAGATGACGAAGAGGTAAACATTTAACATTATATTATCTTCAAAGTTAGACTTGTGATTTCAAACTATATATGAATATATTAAAGTTAATGCTATTAAGTAATGTGGTAATAGTGGATTCTTAAATTTTGTTTTAAGAATTACTAAACATAGCAAGTTGTGTAAACTTAAAAAGTTTAAGACTTCTTTTTATAAAATTCTCAAATACGGTTCCTTCTTCTTTTGTTTTTCTTCTAAACTATTCGAATTCAATATTCAATCAATTATAACCAAATTCAGCCATAGTTTTATCTTTTATTGATAAGGTTACTTTATTTTGACACATCTCATAATAAACAATTATTTAACCAGCATGCACATGGTTAAAAACTAGTGCTATTCTAACAAAAATTAACTGTAGTATGCTTAATCAAAATATTACATGATCAATAGTCCGGTTTTTATTTGATTGAGCATAAGAATACTTGAACAAAGTTAAATAATTGTATATTTTTCAAAGTATAGTTTTTAATGCAAAATATTATAGAGAATAGAGTGTTGTTTAAGCATATATCTAATAAGAGTTTTGCTAACTTATGTCTACTGGCACTTGTTTAGAAATGTATATAAGCAATGTAGGAGTTAATAAATAGCAAAATGATGACTAATTATGGTAATTTTAGAAATCAATTAATGTTTGTTAAATACATTTTCTGATTTAAAAGAAAATTTTATTTTCATTAACCGCGCTTAATCGTGTGCTTAGTGGACACACATTAGCAAACNGTAACGAAGATATATGGAAGTACTAAACAAACAATTTGATGTAATAGCCATTGAAAAAAGTTGAAAGTCGTATTTTTTTACCACCCCTTTTCAAAAACTAGCATGATACCCGTACAAAGTAGCGGAGGCGAGTAATATATTTAAAATTATCTTTTTTTTTTTTTTGTTTTTTTTCCTTATTTCTGTAAACGACATTTTTCGATGATAATGGATAGTTTTAAGTGGCCGTATGCTTGTGATGTAAGATGACGAAGAGGTAAACATTTAACATTATATTATCTTCAAAGTTAGACTTGTGATTTCAAACTATATATGAATATATTAAAGTTAATGCTATTAAGTAATGTGGTAATAGTGGATTCTTAAATTTTGTTTTAAGAATTACTAAACATAGCAAGTTGTGTAAACTTAAAAAGTTTAAGACTTCTTTTTATAAAATTCTCAAATACGGTTCCTTCTTCTTTTGTTTTTCTTCTAAACTATTCGAATTCAATATTCAATCAATTATAACCAAATTCAGCCATAGTTTTATCTTTTATTGATAAGGTTACTTTATTTTGACACATCTCATAATAAACAATTATTTAACCAGCATGCACATGGTTAAAAACTAGTGCTATTCTAACAAAAATTAACTGTAGTATGCTTAATCAAAATATTACATGATCAATAGTCCGGTTTTTATTTGATTGAGCATAAGAATACTTGAACAAAGTTAAATAATTGTATATTTTTCAAAGTATAGTTTTTAATGCAAAATATTATAGAGAATAGAGTGTTGTTTAAGCATATATCTAATAAGAGTTTTGCTAACTTATGTCTACTGGCACTTGTTTAGAAATGTATATAAGCAATGTAGGAGTTAATAAATAGCAAAATGATGACTAATTATGGTAATTTTAGAAATCAATTAATGTTTGTTAAATACATTTTCTGATTTAAAAGAAAATTTTGTTTTCATTAACCGCGCTTAATCGTGTGCTTAGTGGACACACATTAGCAAAACCCAATACTATACTATGTTGTTTAAGCATATATATAACTAGTTATAATGCCCGCGCACGCGCGGGTTTTACTTTAAATTTTTCTGAATGATATATTTTTATTTATTAAAAAACAAATAATTTAATCTTTGTTTTGTTTGATTTATGATTTTTAATTATATTTGTTTATTATTAAATATAATCATTTAAAAAGTTTAATTCAATTGTTAGTTGCATATTATCTATATCTTTTGTATTTATCTTTTACTTGTGTATTATATTAACAAAACGAATTTATAAATTTTTAAATTAAAAAACAATAATTAAAATATTACCTAATAAGGAAATAATTTTTTTTTTTTTTTTTAAATACGAAAGTCCCCACTTGAGGTTTTGTTTTATTATATAAAAGATAAGAAAAATGAAAATATGTATTTTTTTAGTATACATGTAATTGCTCTTAATTTTATTTTATTCTATTTATGAGCATCTTTATCTACAATAGAATGACTGAATAACGGTTTTGCACTTTTACGGGCTTATACAATTGACATGACCCATCTACTTATTTCATGCCAATGTTATTTTTGGTCGTACCATCACAACTATACAAAATGCATGTTTAAAAACAATATTTTTGACATTATATTCTTGACTTCTTCATTCTTTCTAATTTAATCCCCCTAAAATCCATGATTGCGACTACATTCAATTTTGTAGTTAAGATAACGTCCTCTACTCAGAAAACCACACAACTAAAGTTTATTCTAGAAAATAATGTTAATCCAAAGCCTAAAGTTTCGTGAAAAGTTATTCTTATTATGTTAATTTAGGTTAAAGCAAAAGATAATCATTTAAGTAAAAGTTATGGACCACAAAAAGCAAAGAAAGTCCTGGAATCAATCCGTACGGATTGAGGCCCAAATCATTGTTGAATTGTTTTGGCTTCATTAGACCCGATATCATATAGTATGGCCTAACATCTTTAAGTTAAGAAATGTATTTTTGATTATATGATACTTGTTAATGGTTTGGAATAAAAGAAAATTACGACAAGAGACAAGAACGAGGCCGGCCACTTTGTATGCCTTGGACTAATTTTTAGGGTTTTTAGACTTTTGGTCCTTGTAAAATCTTGTGAGGATGCCGCGGATCTAGGTAGCCCAGTCAGAAATAGTCTCGTAATCAAATTCTCATCAACTTGGACATATGAAAGGTGTAACTGGTCATCGTAAGTTTCTACAAGAGTGAACGAATTCTCATTTTCGAGCCGATGCCATCATGCCACCTAAATTCACGGCACTCCCACAAGATCTTACGAGGACCAAAAGCCCATACTAGAGTTCCAAAACGCGAAAAATTACCCATTTTTGTCATTTGTGGTAGTCTATATTCAGCTGACAAGAACTTATTAAGACATTTCAAAATTTATACTACTTTCTTAAAAAATGCATCGACTCCCTGAGTTCTATGTGATTGAGTTCTTGATTCAAATTTGTGGATCTCTTCAACAAGTCTAAGTTTTTTTGTTAAACGGATGGTAACAAAATGCAAAGATCGCGTTTCATTGATAGCATTACCAAGAAGTAAACATACGATTGGTAGCAGTATTACAGAGTTACATGTAGACGTTACTATTAGAAGATAGGTTTGAGAGTTTATAGCGAACCTCGTGGGATATAATGTTAGTTGCTAAAATACTTATATATTACATTACATGCATATACATATAAAGATCTAATGTAACTTAAACTCACAATCAGACTGAAACCAACTAATCAAACATCTCATCTAGTAGTTGCATGACAAACTACAACATTACTTCCTAGTTCTCGAACCTTTTGGTGTTAGAGTGGAAGATTAGGTAGTCGTTTAGAACCTTAGTTACATTTTTTTATGCAATAAACGAACCAACCCAAGGATGCATCACATCATTAGTCATCAATTATCAAACTTAGTTCCGAGATATTTATAAGAACTCCTATCATAAACATGCGCTACCAAACAAAAGGGAAAGCGCGCGGCATACAAGAGAAACATAAACCCAATAACATGGTTGTTATTTGGTTTCGCCTAACAAAACATACATGGTACAAATTTCGTGTTGCATATATTTCAGGCGACTACCCCAGATGTTAAAGTGTGGTTCGCTAAGTAAGCCACCCTTTCATTTTCGAATACGCTTCTTGCAACAAATACATAAGAAGTTGCTTAGGGGGTGATCTTATATCTCCATTGCTTATCTCAGGAGATAATATACAAACCCATTGGTGCATAATATTAAAAGAAAGAATATAAATCTTTGAAAATTAACCAATCCCATTTGGGCAGGACTTCAGGCTCACATCATTAACAGATCCTTAAACTATAATAAAATCCACACTAAAATACAGCAAGAAAAGCACATTCCATCACTATAAACAAGCACAAAAGCAAAATAAAATGTTTTGTGGATTAATCCTATATGCATGTCCACACGTGCGGGTGTTTTTATACCCGATTAGCTGATGTTATGAGACCACAATCTCAAATTGTGACAATTATGTTGCTCTACTAACCATGTTATACTGATTTACCGCCTATGCAACATGATTGACGGTATTTAAGTTAGTGACCACATGACAAAATTATTAAGAACCGGTATGACGTGCAAATATCGACATGCATATATAGTTTGAATCCATTTATTTTATTCTGATCCCACCATCAACCTCCACCTATTTGGAGGGTTGGTGCGCAGGTGGGGAAAAGAGCAAGAAATTACCTATTCGGGTCCATCAATCATGCAAATTCATTCCACTGCCAATATTATGCCTGTCGTATGTTGCTCTTACTCAAGAAAGCACCCAACATAAAAATCAAGTCTATGACCATGACCACTAAAAGAAAAAACCATATATGAATCAAAAAACATAATAACATAATCTAACACATAACTAAAGTGAAAGCGAAAGCTAAATCTAGCCTAGCCTTAGACGCGTGGTCCTCCTGCATCCGCATAATAATAATAATAATAATAATAATAATAATAATATCATCCACAGATTAAAACCTTTAATCATGAAAACCATGCTTTGCTGTAAAGAAAGAGCAAAAGAAAACACCACTAAATGAATCAGCAACCTAATACATATACCTATTAGTGAAGCACTTAATCAAACCATTAAAGTAAAACACAGGATCATGATAAATCTACCAATAGATATATGCATATATGGATCAACTCTAAAGGAGATCTTTAAAAGCATGTAATCTTTGCAGCATAATAATAGATAAAAAAAGAGCGAATTAACGATCAATAAAGTTTATGACTATTATATGGTACAATGTTTCTGGCAACATCCTTTGGAAGAGAACCAAAAGAAGTGGAATTATGTGTCCCTGAATTAGGATCAAATGAGAAGAAAAATTAAAATAAAAAAGGCGAAAAGAAACTACAACCGCACATTTTAGATGCACCTACAAAAATAGATGTACCTCCTCTTAAAATTTTCTATCTTATTTAAAATATGTGGCTAAAAAACTTTCAACCGCGCTGACCGCGACTAGGAAAGAACTCTCTTCCAAGATTGGCGATTCTGGTGATTTGAAAACCTAATCAATGATCAATCCTTTTCTTCAATATTCCTAATCGTTACTGATTCTATCTCAACTTCTGATCCTCTTGGTGGTAGTTAATCCTAGGGTTAATTCCTGCTGGTCGATTACAGTTGTTCTAGGATTTGGTTATCGTTTTAGGTTTTTTGAATTCAGGACCTATTGTCACGATCGCCTACTGTTCGTACATGATTATTATCTTGTTTTAATCCTATTACATTTGATACAAGATTTCCTCATCATATAACCCTAAGTATGGTTAGGGTTTTGCTGGTCATTCTCTACCTTTACGATTCATCAGTCAGGGTTATGTTGTTCTTGCGTATTGGCATTTAGTATTGGTTTGTTGCTAGTGTATTGGAACAATGACAGAATTAGGTTAAGGTATTGTGTTTGTGATTGCATGGTGTAATGAAAAGTGGGTTTTCTAGGTTCAGGAGGAAGGGGAAGTAACCATAAGAAGAAAGGTGCTAGTGGTGTTAACTCGAACCCTAATTGCATTAATCCTTCAAGTGGGACTACTGTGACTAATGTGGCTGCAAAAAACACATCTAATGTGTCATTATCTAATGCGAATGTGGTTGCAATGGGACATGTTGATTCATTTACTGCTGGTTTGAACGTGACTATGAATGATCATCGTGTTAGTGTTAATAAGGAGGCGTGTGTTCTATTGCTGCTAAGATCTATGATATGGAATGTAAAATGCTTGAGGGTAAGCTTGTGTTAGTGGGAGATGACGGGGTACCTTTAAAACCTGTGAATGCCGATAGTCAAGCTACTGTTATGGACTCGTTTCGAAGCTTGTCCGAATCGTTTGCTTCCCCTAATAAGTCTGCTAAAGTGCATATTGATGGTGATAAATTGAATGTTACGGGGCCTCGTTAATATGATAATCGTCTTAATGGGGATCTGAGTAAGAAAGTTGCTAATTTTCGTACCTTAATTGCCCGGGCTGGTAATGGGGCTGATGTTGCAGTTTTTAAAGAATCAGTCCTACAGGTTAAAAGAGTGTTTCGAGCACATTGTTTATGGGTTCTTTCTGGGTAAAAGAGTTGTGTATCATGTGGTTGGAAACTATGTCAAGAATTGATAGCGTATAGGACATTCAGCCCAGCTGTTTAAGGCCCATACACTCTATTTCAGCCGAAATATAAACCCACTGAGGCCAGAATACGACGAAAGGCATGGGAAACACTTCCCAAGGCAACTCTAGAAGAAAACCTGCCTGACAAATGCATCCAGGCAAGCGACACACCTGGCGATCCTACTAGGGCTGTTAAGACAAGCATCGTGTGCTTCCCTCATTCCTTACCCCGATGATCACCACGTGGATCATTCGGGGCTATCAGATTACCTTTACGGGTTCCTCACAAATCTAAGGGAACCTCTTATAAATACTTGGCCATTTCCCCAAAGTAGCTCAAGCTAGACTCACCAAGCCGCAAATCAATACCAAAGTCGATTATTCTCTCACGGATAATTGACACATACAAACTGAGTCGACTCGTGAGCGTTACCCTAACTCATGACTCCAGTCACACCTTAGGGTCCTCACCGAATGTGGAAAACCAAACGATCGACCAGCCAAAACCCTCAATACGTACTATACGTAAACATGGCGCTACGATACTAATAGCCGTGATTTTCTCCATTTTTCTGGTCACCGAAAAAAGTTATTCCCAATGGAAAATCAAAAACACAACTGTTCAGATTTTCCGATACCAAAAACTTCATTTTCAAAACAATCCGTCGCCGGAAAACCAAGCAAAACGATAACCGTTTTTGCTTTCGACGTCGGAAAACCCCAACACACTTTTTCGTCACTAGAAAAGTCATCCTCACCCAGAAACTAGGTTTTCACTACGAAACCTTCATCTCCGGGCAGCAAGCCGAAACCCATTTTTCGTTACAACACCCGAAAAATGTCACACACGAAAATCCAAAAAACAACCACTTCCTCTAATTTCCACCTCATCGGAAAAAATTTCTGGATCGAAAAACTCCACAAAAACACACGTGGAGCCTGATTCAAGCGAGATCGCATCCACTCCATCATCCTAACAAACCAATGGCGCTACCACAATCAACCCGAAATAACCTAAAACACGGCTCAACAAAACCAAAACGCGCCTTGAAGGAACCTCAGGCAGCAAAACCTCAAGATCAAACGGCTGAATCTCAGCTCTAAGCAGCCTGAGTTCAACCTCAAACACCTACAAAACCAATCCTAGTACCCTAACTCCAAGACATACTTACTTCCAAAACAAATTCACAAAACGAAACAAAACCCCATGCATAAACATTCATTGTCACAAAGAAGTGTCAATATGACACTGAATGATAGAGAGCAGGCAAAGGAAAAAGCTCATTACTTGACAACACTAAAAGCATAAACTCAATAATTCATGCTAAGTATTTCTCACCGACTATGTTATACTTATGTTATTTTATATTCAAATTTATTTAAAGACTGGCAGACGCTTAAACTACCCAACATTATAGATAAAAAAGAGCGAATTAACGATCAATAAAGTTCGACTAACGATCAATAAAGTTCGACTATTATATGGAACGATGCTTCTGGCAACATCCCTTGGCAGAGAACCGAAAGAAGGAAAAAAAAAAATACTTTACATACCCAAAGAAGAATTGGAATTATGTGTCCCATAACTTTTGAAACTTTATATTAAGATACATATTAAATAATAATAATTTAAAAAAAAAAAAAAAAAAAAAAAAAAAAAAAAAAAAAAAAAAAAAAAAAAAAAAAAAAAAAAAAAAAAAAAAAAAAAAAAAAAAAAAAAA
>LBNU01016136.1:13370-29034 GCA_014162995.1 Artemisia annua
TTTTTTTTTTTTTTTTTTTTTTTTTTTTTTTTTTTAATTTATTTTTTTTATTTTATTTTTTTAGTGCAAAAGGTGAATTTATATATACTTCCAAATTGAGTACATAATAACATCAAGATTTTGGACATCTCCCAAAATCTGATACAACAATACAAAGAGTTTTCTTTTTCATGTCGGATTTGGTAGGTGCCCTACCTTTGATTTACAATTAGAGTTAGTGCCATTTTAGATATGTTTAATTTGGTTGCTTATTATGTTAACAGATGCAAATGGTGAATGTCTCAATCATTTCATTAGAAATGATAATTACTGATAATTAGTCTTAGTGACAAGTCAGTTGTCCCTGACTAGGAAGAGCATCTCATTTGGCTTTTACCATCTCCTCCGAGAACCTATTCTACAAATGTGTAAAAACAAGAGGCGAATTTCCAGCATTACGGTAAAAAGAAAATCCGAAACATTTACATGCACAACATCTATTTCATCGAGAAGACAATTAACGAATCCTATAAAGGGCATCCTCAAGTCTTAACAAGCATCGCAAGATAAACGAAAAAATTAGTAAAAAAAATTAAGTACCAAATTGTATACGGAAATACCAAAAATAAAGATACGTTTATGAAGAGTGAAAGTCAAAATTTGGCAACAAACCATATGCACATCACTATACTAGAAGTGCACATTAGGATGACATTTTCTGTGAATGAAATAATGCACTCATAAGCTCACACAAGGCACTTAGTTGGTGGTACACATATAAACCATATGTAGTGAACATTTTCATCCTCTTATAAGAAAACGAGCTTAACTTACTAATGAGCAAACAAAATTACTCATCTTGCTGGAGGTGGAGGCATCTGAGACTTGGCCATTCCTATCCATGTGAAAATCCCGACAGCAAGAATTACCCAGCCACAGATATCATATTTTATATCACTGCTCTTGTTCTTGGCAGAGCCCTGCAAACCAGAATAATCACGCGTTAGGGAAATCTTTACCAGGCATAAACCCAAAATGCCTTTTAACTGCATAATGCTAAAATCCTGTTTACTTTCTAGGAATTGATGTGAAATAAGCAAAGGCAAATAGATGTCACTTATATACTACACATTCTATATTTGAGACCAAAATAAAAAAGAAATATGCATAACCGTAGCACTTGCAGATGCAGCAGGTCCTCCACCCAATGTCTGTTGAGCTTGACCAAGTCCTCCCTGTGTGTAGAGCTTCTTATGCAACTCACGTGCCTACAATATTATGTTTTAATGGAAAAAAATCAGCAATTTTATAAAGGACTCCGTATAATTAGATTGCAATATAATTTTTGTATATAATCCATTGCCATATCAGTGACCTGACATCTTGTGCAGATATGCGCCTCTAACCAAACTGCGTCAGACACTATGATGAAGTAACTTGTGAGACACTTCATCATGTACAAGACAAATGTCCAACATTTCTCGGTCATGCCAAAAAAACTCAAAATTTTCCGTACTCCCAGATACTTACCGAGTTACTGGTTACTGGGCACTTATCCGCTTCAAATTTGTTGTTATTCTTTTGGTATCGAACTCTTAAAGTTCAATTCTAAACACACAATCTAGTCTACAGATATAGTATAAGACTATAAGTTAATGGGGTTGAATAGAAACATAAAAAAATAAATAAATAAGATTTTGTCATTTCCAGTAAAAACAGAATACACGAGAGATACCACAAAGCCAAGCGATTCAAATAATTGCTCTCGAAAATGCCTTACCTTAGTTAAATAACTAACTTCGGTAAACTATCGCACTAGTTGCATAAACTTGAGAATGAAATACCAATTTTGCACTCTTAGCATATAAACTGAATTTGTGAGAATATAAGCAATATATAATACTTCCTCTCTCAGTCTCAACATCTTTAAATTTTGGTTTTTTTATGTTTCAAAAGCTTAACCAACAAATTCTAATATATTAATTTTAGAACTATTAACCAACTTTCCTAATGAATCCACATATTTTGACCCACAACTACTAAATCCAACTTTCAAATATTGATCTTACTTATTCTATTTTTGCATCGGACGATGAATTAGAAATATTAATCACTTTAACATACACATTGAGAAATATACCTCAGCATCGCCAGCCAAAGATTGGAGATAACGTTCAGTCTCTGGACTCTGAAACAATACATTTCATCACAAACATTCACAACTTAGAACTCATTAGTATGCGAAAATAACATTCAACTTTTGAGACTTTTATGCACGAGCAAGGAATTATACCTCATTTACAGCCTTTCGAAAACATTGGAACGCCTTGTCAAACAGAATCTTAGCTTCATCATGGTCAGGGGTTAAAAATGCATTTGCCCTGTGGACAGTTCCTAAGCAGAAAAGGGCCTCATGCTTTGCAGGGTTGATAGTCAGTGCCTCTTCTAGTTTTGATACAGCCTCTGCATTTTGTTTAACCATTGTGAACATAAGCAGAAATAAAATTATCACTTTTAGCAAAAGCTGCATTGTTTTGACATGGTACGGGGATTAAATAAGCATACACAAACTGTAACAATACCTCTAAGCTTGTTTTTTGATTCTTTAAGACTTCCAAATTGGGATAATTCCAGCAGTGCTGCACCCCATTTTGTTAAATTCTGTAATGACATAACAATGTAATCCCTTGTCTCTAAGGTCCCAATGTTTGATATCTTTTTACTAAAAAAACGGCTAATTTATATGGAAAATCAGTTGATTTAGAGTATTTCATGACTCCATTGATTGAGAGCTATCATCCTGTTAAATTCATGATTTCTACTTTCATGCCATACATCTCTCCGCCCTCGCTATAAAGAGAACAAAAACTCCCTTGATGTCCCAATGAACATGATGTGCACCATGATCTTTAAGGTCAAAGCTAAAGTTGTTCAAATGGAATTTCAATACAAATTTTGTAATTCGTTAAGGCGTATCCGACTCGGCTTATTATTCATAAGCCATATTTTCAAGCCTTTTTTTTTTTTTTTTTTTTTTTTTAGTTACGGACTTAAAGATTGGAAATAAACTCAACGAGCCAGGAAAAATGGTCTTATATATATGATAAGCGAAACCAAATAATTTCATAAGCCCAAAACTAAGCTTAAACAAACATCCCCTAAATGATTCGTTTCCCTTAGTTTTGTATGTAACTGATTTAATTTTTAGTGAAACAACCCTTGTTGTTATGTATTGGTTATGAATCAATGCCATGTTATCTTAAGTAGACACATCATGGATGGATAACAACAAATCACATTATCAACACAAACAATAACTCGCCTGCTTAGTGGCAAGAAGCTTGTAACTAACATTACTAAAACGTGAGAGTGAGGTCTCAGGCCATTTTAGGTGCAACAAACCCTAAAGTGGCCATGACAAATTTGATATGTGTGACGTTGAGTTCAACCACTATGAATTAATCAACCAAAAGGTTAGAAAAAATTATTATCCTGAAGAAAAAAATATCCATATAGATATAGATACTTACATCAACATTGGTTGGGTTTTTGAGGTATTCTTCTTGAGTGGTCTCACAAAATTGTTCGAGCATAAGTTTCTCTATTTCTTTTTGAGGATCCATTATTTCTTTTCTCGGATTTTATTAGTGCTATGACATTATTATGTATTTTTGTTTATAAATAACGGTAAATGGAGATTTCTTAATTCAAAAGTTTCTTTTTGATATCTTTACCTAAAATTTTTTTTATAGAAACTATATAAATAATTAATGAATACCCAAAAACCTTACAATTAAATTTATAATATTATATGCAAGATTAGATTATTTTTCCAATGTTTTGGATTTAAATGCAACTTATATTCCGGTCAGAATATAAAGTTATTTTACATTTGATTATTAAAGTTATATAAGTTGAACACCTCTTTTGAATAGTTTTTTTTTTTTTTTTTTTTTTTTTTTATTGCTTAACCCACATAGAATCTATTCTAACTAGGGCTGTAAACGAACCGGACGAACACGAACGTAGCCTTGTTCATGTTCGTTCGTTTAATTTTAACCGGACAAATAAACAGACACGAACGCTTAAACGGACGAATTTTGTTGTTCATGTTCGTTTATTAAGAAAATGAGTTGTTCATGTTCGTTTATTAATAAACTAAACGAACGCTAGACGAACATAAACGATCAAACATAAATGAACATAGACAAATGAAGATAAACTTTATTAAATTTTACACACTATATTATTTTATAAGTGTTATTTTGTTTAAACAAACCAATCTTAAAATTATACGATTAAAAGATGTGATATACGAACATAAATAAATAAATGAACATAAACGAACGTTAACAAACGCATAATCGAACGTTCACGAACATAAATGAACGGACGAGACTTTTATTCATGTTCGTTCATTTAACTAAACGGTCGAAGAATATTGTTCATGTTCGTTCATTTAATAAATAAACGAACTTTTTATCAAACGGTTCATGAAATGTTCACTGAACGTTCAGTTCGTTTACAGCCCTAATTCTAACTCTATCGGAACCCCCACCAAATCCTTTGCATATATATACAAAAGACATTTTTCGCTCATACCTTGCAAGATTTTAGTCAATAACAGATTTTGCATGATTTTATTCATGACTTGCGAGTTTTTGAGCATTTAATGCAATTTTTGTGTGAGGTATAAGAATCGTAAAGTAGGCAAAAATATTGCATGTATACAAAAGAAATGATGCTTTCGTAAGATCTATCTTTTTTGCTTATATATTTTGCAAAATGAGGTGATCAAAAGACCTAATAATATGTCTAGAACTTGTCTAACAGGATTCTATTAGTTGTAATTGATGGACCAGATCAACCAATTCTTCATAGATCAATAAAATAATAGATTTAAGTATATAATTAGTCACAGTTTTAGATCTTCAAATCATAACATTTAAAAAAAAAATGGGTATACTTTTCATTCTCTCTTATATAAATATATGGTTTTTTGAATCTTGTTACACTTGGATATTTTGTTGTGCTTCACTAATAAGATATAGGCACTCACAAACATCCTCATAGCATTTTCGTTTGTCTTATCTTACTAGTCTTAAGTCAAGTGCACGCATAAAATTACCGTTCTATATATATACAGCACAAACTAATAAACAATGCTTAATGCACATGTGATACCTAACTTTTATAACCATAAGTCACACTTCACAATTTGCTTCAAGCAATGGGATTTAGAGACCACAAGGATGTTTAATGCATAGTAAAAATTAGAGAGCCATTGTTTANAAAAAAAAAAAAAAAAAAAAAAAAAAAAATCAGATCCATTGCAATAGCCGGCTTAAGTTCTACTGAAGCGGGAACAATGGCTACATATAATAAAACAAATTTCGGGAGTGTAGATTATGGCATTGGGATACTTATCGATGATGAAGAAACTGAAATATGATCCGAATTGACCCGGTTTCACATAGATGGGCTGAAGTTGGCCCCTCTACTTTCACAACCCACAACCATTAAAAAAACGGTGTAAATAAGCATCCAAAATATTTAAATGCACAACATATAGCAATATTCAAGAATAAGATGATCAAAAAATCTTAGTAATAGCATCTTCAAGTCCTACCAGCATCTCAAGATACAAGAATAAAGTAGTAAAAAACAAATGAAGCACGAAATTGTAGATGAAAATTTCATAAATTAAGCAAGATACGTTTATGAAGAGTTAAAGTCAAATTTGCACCTAATGCACATCAGTGTACTTAGTAGTGCACATTAGGATGTCATTTTCTATAAATGAAATAGCGCCGTCATAAGCTCACATGAGGAGCTTAGTTGGTGTTACACATATAAACCATATGTAGTGAACGAGCTTAACTTACTAATAAGCAAACAAAATTACTCATCTTGCTGGAGGTGGAGGCACCTGAGACTTGGCCATTCCTATCCATGTGAAAATCCCGACAGCAAGAATTACCCAGCCACAGAAAGCATACTTTAGATCACTGTTCTTGTTATTGGCAGAGCCCTACAACACAGAGTAATCAAGCATTAGGGAAACATTTACCAGGCATATTCCTTTAACCGCATAATGCTAAAAGCCAGTTTACTGCAAACAGATTTCATATATATACTACAGATTCGTTACTTGAAGATGCATAACCGTAGCACTTGAAGATGCAGCACGTGTGTGGATGTCCTTGTGCAACGCAGGTGCCTACAATATAAGATAATATTGGAAAAAAAGAATTAGCAAACTTTGTATAGTACTCCGTATAATTATATTACAATATGATATTTGTATATACAGTAGTCCATTTGCCAAATCAGTGTCCTGCCGTTGGATTGTGCTGATATACACCTCTAATTAACCAGACTGTATCAGACATTATTACCAAATAACATGTCCTACACCTCATCACGAAAAAGATGAGTGTCCAACATTTCTCAGTCACGCCCCAAAATAACTACAAAATTCGTATTCCAAGATACTTAATGGTTACTGGGCATTTATCCACTTAAAATATTTTGTTATTCGTTTGGTATCGAACTCTTAAAACTCTTAAAATTCAAATCTAGCAATATATAATTTCTCACCCATCTGATACTTTAACTCTTTCAACGTCCTTAAATTTCAGTTTTATATCTTTGAAAACGTAAATAAACCAATTACAGAATAATATAAAGATTTAGGTAATTAGAACCAACTTCCCTAATGAATCCACAAATCACGACCCATGACTACAAAATCCACAAATTATATCACTTAAATTATTTATGCATCGGACGACGAATTAGAAATAATACTCACTTTAACTTACACTTTAAGAAAATTGGAACAAATGTAAAAGTTTGCCCTTTTGTTTTTTTGAGTCCACGCGTCTTCTAAAGATGAAGAATATGTGACACACAGATTCTATGATTTTTTATAACACAGTTGAATCGGAAAATCGGAAATCTGATTCAAATTTTCGGATACAGACTGTAGATATATATCCGGTTTTGATACCCCACAGCCAAATTTGTACCGCTGCCGATATTATTACATATAAAAGCTTTAGCAAGAAACATAATCTAGCGCAATTAAGAAAAAAGAAGTGACGAAAATAAAGAGATACCATGGCACAGGATGCCAAAGATTTAGAGAAATACAAAGCTGAACATGAGACACATGACCTAGAGCGACTAATAAGAAACTACCACAAGAAATAGGCAATAAAGTGAGAAGTATATATACCTTAATACAGGCAGCCAAAGACTCGAGATAATGTTCGCTTTCTGGAGACTGAAACAATACATTTCATCACTAATATTCACAACTTAGAGAACTAATTATTATGCTGGGATAATATTCAAGTTTTGAGCCTTATATACACAAGCAAGGAATTATACCTCGTCCACAGCCTTTTGAAAACATTGGAATGCCTCGTCAAGCAGAATCTTAGCTTCATCATGGTCACTAGTTAAAAACGCACATGCACTGTGGGCATTCCCTAAGCACCATAGAGCGTCATGCTTTGCAGGGTTGATAGTCAATACTTCTTCTAGTTTTGACACGGCCTCTACAGTTTGTTTAAATATTTTGAGCCAAACATAAAAGTTATTAACATATTGTTTTGAAGTAAAATAAAGATATAGAGAAAACGATGTCTTCTAGTAGAAGCTGCAACATTTTGACATAGGTATGAGAATCAGACAAGCATAAGCACACTGTAACAATACCTCTAATCATGTTCTTTGTGTCATTAATATCTTCGCCATATTTGGATAATTCCAGCAGTGCTGCACTCCATCTTGTTAAATTCTGTATAGACATAATAATAATGTAACTTCTTGTCTCTAAGGTCCCAATGATGTGACTTTTTTGAAAAACAGGAAAATGTGAAATCATCACTTGTAGGTAACTGTTTAGAAGTGACTACTTATGATAAATAATTTTACGACTTCATTGATAAAGAGCTCTTATCTTGTTAAGTTCATGATAATAATAATAATAATAATAATAATAATAATAATAATAATAATAATAATAATAATAATAATAATAATAAGGGAAAAATCTTTAAAAATGTATTAAACTTGTCACAAAAATCACTTTCGTGTAGCGAACAAAAAAAATAGCTTTTTGATGTACTGAACTTCATATTTTTGGCCTTTTTGATGTATTATTGACATTTTTGCCCCTGAAAATATTGAAAAAGTACGAAAAACCAAGGGCATAAATGTCACGAAAAAGTACGAAAATGCATCAAAAATGACAAAAAATGAAAGTTCAGTACATCAAAAAGCTATTTTTTTTGTACGCTACACGAAAGTGATTTTTGTGAGTGAAAGTTTCATCCACTTAAAAAAGATTTTCCCTACATACCATAACATAATGATATAATAATACATAATTAATATAGATAATAATGAAGTAATAATAAAAAACTCCTTGACTGTCCCAATGAACATGAGTGCCTAGACTAAAGGTACTGTTTGTTCAAGGTGGCACTCTCATACAAATTTCTGTCCTAATTTCGTTTGAATCGATCGCTGACGTGTCATATCCATTAGCATTTAAGGTGAGTTTTGTCAAAGTTCTTTTTACCTGGGTTATAAGCGTTCTATTTGGTTCGGCTTATGTATTGCCATATGCCTCCCTTTTTTCAGCCTGATTTTAGTGATTTATGAGCATGTACGAACTTGGAAAATAAGTCTCACATAAGCCGAGAAAAATTAGTAGGCTTAAGCAGTATATAAGTTGCAAAACCAAATTAATAAGCTCATAGAAAACGTTACGACATCACCTCGTATGCGGCTTCTGACCTGTCCACCTTGACTGTCATAAATGGTAACTGATGATATTTGTTGGTAAATCTGTCTATATATCGTGCACAATTCCTCGATGGAATTGATAATGGTAATATGTACTTCACTACAAACAGCCGCTAATAGGTGGCACAACGGCAAAAAGTTTGTGCCTAACAGTATTACTAAAGACCTGAGATCATCTTCAGGTTCACATTCTTACTAGGTGAAAATCTACTGTGAAAATAACCCTGAAGGTAGTCAGGGCAACCTGTTAGAGGAGAGAGACAACTTTTACCTAATTAATTTAATTAGTGCGATGGTAAGTTCATAACCCGTGAGTCAGTCGGACCAAAAGGTCAGAAAACCATGATTACTTGGAAAAAAATTCCGATGAAAGAGGTAAAGATAGGGAAACTCGTACATCAACCTCGGTAGGGTTTTCAACGCTAATTTTCTTCACAGCGTTTACAAACTTGGTTGCTACTTGTTTGGTGGAAGAAGCTATCCCATTATTATTACTTATTATTTTTTGTCCCGGATTCGTTGATTAGCCTGCATGGTTCATATGATATCTTCATTATGTGATTTTAGTTCTTTAAATACACCTCATGATTACGCAGATTTCTGTGATTCATAAGTTCTTTCTTAAATATCTTTACCTAAAAGTTTATGAAAACATTAGAAATAATTAATAAAACGAAAGATTTGAGCTAACGGACCAATTTGATATCTATATAATTCGGTAATGAACTTTATGATTGATACTCAGTTTTTCTAAAAATTAGTTGTTGATATTTAATCATTTGCACATGATCCCATATGGAGCCATAGGACACTATGAATATTTTACATCTTTGGGCGGCAAAATGGAACTGGTACTATTATATAATAAAAACAAAAACCTCTATTTGTGTAAATTTTTTCAATTTCAAAAAAAATTGCTAATCTATAACTGGCAGTGATATATTTATTAAATAATGTGAATTGCTTTATTTATTATTTTATATCCGAGAATTTTTTACTTATTAGTTACGTTACAACATTTTATTAATTGATAGAGCTCACACCTGGGTAATGGTCACACGTAGAAGGATGGAAATACACAAAGAATTAATCTCAGCATTAGATATTTATACACAATCGCTGAGCNAAAAAAAAAAAAAAAAAAAAAAAAAACACCGCACGCGTGCATGGCCTGGGTATTATAACTAGTGAATATAACATTATTTTATATTTGACTCATAAAGTTATTGAATTATCAAGAAGGTTTAAATATTCGCAAAGCTAGCTCTAGACTCTAGTTCGTGCACAGGCCCAATGTATGTATATGTAAAGGCCTCTTTTAAGGCCCAATAAGAGAACTTATAAGACGGTTAACATATGTGACTATTATTAGGATTCGTATTCCAGTCTACCACATTTTTATTCGCTATATATATTGCATAGTTGCATACGATGTCTACAAGAAAAAAGAACAAAAAAATACGACCCCATTCATCATTCTTAATTTTGGCTATTATAACTTAGAAGGTAACACTTTTACTTTGTTTACTTTGAATATTTAATTTAGACTTTCGATTTGTTAGGGTTTATTTATATGTTACATATTTTTATTAGCAGTTGACAAGACAAATTGCTGACTTGTTATTAGTTTTGCTTTGCTATACAGATTATAGCACGTGAATTAAACTGATATCGAGTACGATCATGGATTTAAGAAGTACTTTAGAGCTCACGCTCACCTCGGCACGAAGTTTCAAGGACAACACTAATTCATCAGACTGCTATGTCGTCTGTTCCATATCAGACAAGGAGGTACTAGCCTCACTCGACAAAAATGGAGCTTCAGAACCCATCAAATTCACAATGAGGGAGCCTGCAGGACAATTTCTGGTAATCAAGATTAAGGCGGTCAAGAACGATACGACTTTGGGTCAACTAAATGTGCCGGTCAAATACCTATTGGAAGGTGTCAGACAAGAAGGTAAAGAGACACAGTTTGTTACGTATCAAGTTAGTGGCAAGTCTAAAGAACGTGGATGGTCCCTCAGGTTTTCGTATAGGTTTGGTTGGAATTTTTCGAATGAAGACTATATGGGTGTCGAAACGGTTTTCTATGGAGGAAATTATACAAAGTTTGAGTGTGATGGTTTTCCGACATGCGGATACATGTATGATGTATTTTTGTTATGAATAGGCATTCGAAATCTATTTTTGATATTGTCTTAGAATTGCTTGATTGTTTATCGTAAAGGAAATCTAATGAACCACTCTCTTGCTATCGCACTTCATTCTTTGCATCAGGCAATGGGTTTTAAAGACCCCGACGATGGTTAATACATATAAATTAGATCAGATCATATCCATTGCAATAGCTTGGTTGTTATTGAAGCGGGTTCAGCAGCTACATATAATAAAACAAATTTCGGGAAAGATGTTAATTATGACATTGAGATACCTAAAGATGATGAAAAAATTGAAATCATGATCCGAATTGACCCGTTTTCACATAGATGGGTTGAAATTGGTCCCTCTTATTTCACATTAGACACCCCCAACCATTAAAAAGGCTACTGTAAAAGAATCTTCAAGTCAACCGCAAAATACACGGAAAAAAGTAGTAAAAATAAATGAAGTACCAAATTGCATAAGGAAATTTCACAGAGCAAGATGCGTTTATGAAGAGTTAAAAGTCAAAATTTGGCAACATGCCAGATGCACATCACTATACTAGGAGTCCACATCGGGATGACATTTTCTATAACTGAAATAATGCACTCATACGATCACATGAGAGGCACTTAGTCGGTACACATATAAACCATATGTAGTGAACATTTGCATCCTCTTATAAGAAAACGAGCTTAACTTACTAACGAGAAAACAAAATTACTCATCTTGCTGGAGGTGGAGGCAACTGAGACTTGGCCATTCCTATCCATGTGAAAATCCCGACAGCAAGAATTACCCAGCCACAAATATCATACGTAAGATCACTGCTCTTCTTCTTCGCAGAGCCCTAAAAACACAAAAGAATCAAGCGTTAGGAAAGCCTCTACCAGGCATAAATACAAAATACCTAACCGCATAATGACAGATCTCATGTATATACACGACAGTGTCAACTTGAAGATGCATAACCAAAACAAAAAAGAAATATGCCTAACCGTAGCACTTGAAGATGCAGCAGGTCCTCCACCCAACGTCTGTTGAGCTTGACCAAGTCCACCTTGTGCGTGAATCTCCTTGTGCAAATCAGGGGCCTACAATATTGGATAAAGGTTTAGCAAACTTTGTAAAGTACTCCCATCATTATATTAAACTACAATTTTTGTATGGAATCCATGGCCATGTTAGCAACCCGTCATTGCATTTGTGCAGACATACACCTCTAACCAAACTTGTCATACACTTCATCACGTACAAAATAAGTGTTCAACAATAGGAAGATACTTACGGGTTATTGGGCATTTATCCGCTTCAAAATTTTCAAAATTATTTCGGTAAAATAGAAAGATATAAAAGCATTCTAAAATTTGGTCATTTCCAGAATTCGAAACAGAAATCCAAAGAGATGCCACAAAGCCCGAGCCATTAATTTAATTGCTGTCAGAAAGGACTTAGCTTTGTTGAGTAACTAACTTTTTGCTAAACTATCTCACTAATGCATACAGTTGAACATGAAATTCCTATTTTTCACCCTTGGTATATAAACTGAATTTGTAAGAACGTAAGCAATAAATAATCTTTTGTGATCTCCAAAGCGTACTTATTTTTCGATACATTTTTTTTTGGTCAGATAATGTACTCTCTCAATCTCCCCCATCTGATAATTTATCTCTCTCATAAACCTTACATTTCGGTTTTTAATGCTTTAAAAGGCTTAACCAATAACCAACCCATTCTAATATAAAAAAATTTGCAACTCCCGGTAATCTGAACCAAACTTCCCTAAATGAATCCACGATATGACCCACGACTACCAAATCCAACTTCCAAATATGGATCTCACTTATTCTAGATATGCATCAAAAGATGAATTAGAAATAGTACCCGCTTTAACATACACCTAAAAAAATTTAGAACAAATGTAAACGCTTGACTTTTTTTTATCTCAAAAAGCAGTGGCTTTTTTGTTTCTGCGAAATCCACACTATATTCTAAAGATGAAGAATATGTAACACACAGATTTTATACTTAGCATTCTAGTTACAACCTTTCTTATCGAAGTTTATGTAGTTATCATAGTTTTTCATGACAATTACTCAATTTTGATGACATTATATCATTTATATGATTGCTTATAACTCGGTTGAATTGGATAATCTCGTAAAAAAAGTTTTAGTACGACAGATGACCTAGAGTGACTAGTAAGAAACTACAACTAGAAACACGCGACAAGGTGTGAAATATACCTTAGCACAGGCAGCCAAAGATTGGAGATAATGCTCACTCTCTGGACTCTGAAACAATACATCATCACAAACATTCACAACTTAGAACTGATTAGTATGCAGAAATAAAATTCAACTTTTGAGCCTTATATGCTCAAGCAAAGAAAAGATACCTCCTCTACAGCCCTTTGAAAACATTGGAATGCCTCGTCAAACAGAATCTTAGCTTCGTCATGGTTACTGTTAAGAAATGCATTGGCAGTGTAAGCATTTCCTAAGCACCAACGAGCCTCATGCTTTGCAGGGTTGATAGACAATGCCTCTTCTAGCTTTGACACAGCCTCTGCATTTCGTTTGAGCCAAACATAAAAGTTAATAAAAAAACGATGTCTTCTACACGAGGTTTAATGGGGTGTTTGTTTAAGCTTATATGTGGCTTATAAGCTTTTTTTTCCGGCTTATATTTCATAAGCCTCAATTTTCCGGCTTATTTTGGTACTTGTGGGCTTATATAAGTTTATTATATCATGATAAACTTAAGTAAACTCATAAGTCTAAAAATAAGCCGAAAAATTAAGACTTGTAAAGTATAAGCCGAAATCGAATAAGCTCATAAGCCCACATATAAGCTAAACAAACACTGCATAAATAAGGATAAGAAAACTATAACAATACCTCTAAGCATCTTCTTTGACTCATCCATAGTTCCATATTGGGATAGTTCCAGCAGTGATCCACCCCACCTCGTTAAATTCTGTAACGACATAATAATGTAAAATTTCGATACAAATTTTTTTGATATGAATTGATTTCATATGTATCCATTGACATTAAGGGGGTGTTTGTTTCAGGTTATTTTTGGGCTTATGACCTTATTTGACTCAGCTTATTATTCATAAGCCCATTTTTCAACTTATTTTTTACTTATGAGCTTATACGGACTTAGAGATGGAAAATAAGCTCAATGAGGTGGAAAGAGGTCTTATGAAATATACGGGGAGCCATATAAGCTGATAAGCCCAAAACTAAGCTTAAACAAATGCTATATGCTTCTTGACTTCTATCGACTATTTCATATAAGTGTAATTCAGTATGAATTGATGCTTTCGCTACTTATTGACACAATGATTGCTTTTCTCCATAAGTGATTTAGTTCTATATGAAATGATTTACATGTATAAATGGTTATGAATCTATTTTGTACTTGTTGATCCAATGATTCTCCGGGGGTGTTTGTTTTAGCTTATATGTGGGCTTATTGGCTTATTTGATTTGGGCTTATATTTTCCGGCTTATTCTGAGGCTTATGGTCTTATAGCATAACCGATTACACAATTCACTTCACCTAGAGCAATCAAATACAGATAAAAACTAATCAATCGGTGTCAATAACATGTAGCATGTATACACAACAAATAACACAAAATCCTTAGATCGTTCCACTAAAAATGAAACCAGTTACCAATAAAACCACTCGATAAGTGTCAATATTACATATAACATTCAATTCATAAACAATTGCACAAAAAGACAAATCCTTACAGGTACAAGAAATACACATAACATAGTTCCTAACAGCGTCAACTACAGATAAATTAATCAAACCAAACTAATTTTTGCTTTTATTCATATATGATTTAGTTCTTATTAAAACAATCTATGTACAGGTGTAATTGGTTATGAATTGATGCTATGTGTAGGTACATGGCATATATTCATAAGAACAAACTACACAAACCGCGGAGGACAAGACTTTAATTCAAATGTACACGGCCTAACCAAGGTATCCCCGTTACCGTTTCCGACCCTTTTCATTTGGTGGTTACACAAGTTACTAGATCGTTCCACTTAAAACTATCAATCAATTACAGAAAAAAACAAATCATTCAATGTTAATAACTACATAACTACAAATTACACAAGTAACTAGATCAAATCATTTGGAACTATCAGTCACATATAAACCGAACCTACTCACAAGAGGTCTATGGGGGTGTTTGTTTAAGCGTATTTATGGGCTTATGAGCTTATCTGTTTTCGGCTTATAATAAGCTCAACTTTTTCAGCTTATTTTAAAACTTGCGGGCAACTTAGGGGGTGCTTGTTTAAGCTTATTTTCGTGGACTTATGAACTTATGTGATTAGTTTAAGCTTATATGTGGGCTTATGAGCTCGTAAGTCCCAAAATGAAGCCAGAAAATTGGGGCTGATGAAACATAAGCCGATCAGCTTTTGTTTAAGCTTATATGTGGGCTTACGAGCTTATTTGATATTCAGCTTATATTTCATAAGCCCCAATTTTCCGGCTTATTTTGAGACTTGTGGGCTTATTATTATGTAAGTTTATTACGATATGATAAACTTCTATAAACCAATAAGTCTAAAAATAAGCCGGAAAATTGAGGCTTATGAAATATAATCCGAAATCAAATAAGCTCATAAGCCCACATATAAGCTTAATTGTTCAAGCTTATATGTGGGCTTACGAGCTTATT
>LBNU01016136.1:29205-40757 GCA_014162995.1 Artemisia annua
TTTTTTTTTTTTTTTTTTTTTTTCTTGATTTCTAGGGTTTATGAAATACTAATAGAAAGAGGTTGACCCAAAGTACAAGGCAAAATTGTTTTTTAGTTTCTCCTTTTCTGTTTAACTAAAAGTCAAAAAGAGTAAACTTCAAAAACCATCCTTGTGGTTTGTCAAATTTGACACTAATCGTCTTTGTCAGAAACTATCGGCAAGTATCGTTTCTGAGAGGTCAAATGTGAAATGTGTTGCGCAAATCATCCCTGAAGGGATGATTGTTGCTAGAAATTTGGCCTCTTAAGAGCGATACTTCCCGATAGTTTCTGACATAGACGATTAGTGTCAAATTTGGCAAACCAAAAGGATGGGTTTTGAAGTTTACTCTAATGAAAATATCCATTGGACAATAAATGGTAAAGACCATGATATCGCTTAGCCTAGTAGTAATAACAAAAACTTTTTCATAAGAGATCGATAGTTTAAACCATAGTTGTTAAGATCCCGATCCTGATTTTATGATTCTACGAAGCAAAAACGATCAGGATCCTACGTAGGATCTTAACAAGCTTATGATCTTATAAGATCTATGACCATAGGATCTTAAGATCTATTCCGATCCGATCTTAGTTTTCTTGAACCGCAAACTAATAAATTACATATTTATGGATTATACTTTTATATAATTTAGAAACAACATGTGATTCTTTTTAAAAATTTCATAATCATAATTTAAGACAACTTTCATGAAATATTTATATAATTTTGTGTTTATGATATATAATAACTTGTAGATTTGAAAATTATTAGAAAATGACATTATAGTAGGATCTTAGGATTCCGATCCAATTTTACGATCACGATCTTGCAAAGACGAAAACGGTCTTAGGTAGGATCCCGATCTTAAAAACCTTGATTTAAACGTCACTAAGTGCATATTTGAGAGTAGTCAGAAATCATCCTTGTGGTTTATCAAATTTGTCATTAATTGTCCTTGTCATAAACTATCGGCAAGTATGTTTCATGAGAGGTCAAATGTGAAATATTTGGCACAAATCATCCCTAAAGGGATGATTGTTGCTAGACATTTGACCTCATACCGATGATACTTATCGATAGTTTTTGACAAAGACGATTAGTGCCAAATTTCACAAACAGCAAGGATAGTTTTTTACAGGTTACTCTAATGAAAATATTCATCGAACGAAAAATGGTAAAGACCATCACGATTTCGCCTAGCCTGGTTGAAACACGTATGACTTTATCACAATAGAAATCAATAGTTTAAAACTAACTAGGTACATATTCGGGATTTGTCATTAGAAACGATCATAAATGTATTGCTGTTAGATCGCATACATTTAAGTTAAAGATTCGCCCTCTTTAAGTAACCGAGCAAAGATAACCATATCTGTTTACCCGTTTTGCTATTTTCAAAGTGATATAACGTAAGTTGTGTCTTAAGTTTCGTAAAAGACTAATATACTAATCTTGCACGTGAAAATTCTAGGGCACGTTTGGTAGGGTGAAATTCAGAGAAATGAAATGAAATGCAGAAATCAAATCACATAAATGAATTCTCATAGAAATTCAATATAAATTCTAGTGTTTGGTAACACCAAAGAATTGACTCAAGAAATTATTATTATTATTATTATTATTATTATTATTATTATTATTATTATTATTATTATTATTATTATTATTATTATTATTATTATTATTATTATTATTATTATTTAAACATCACTTTATTAGAAAATACTATGATTTACAAGAAATTAGTGGGGAGCCGATATACTAATTGGGCCCCACTCCTCTATCTATAGCAAAGCTAATCATAGGGGTGGCAATTTCTGACCTGACACGAAACCCGACGTGAAACCGATACGAAAATTAACATGTTTGGGTTGAGCTAAATAGATTTCGGGTCAGGTTTGGGTCGACATATCTAACCCGTTTATTAAACAGGTCAGGTTTGGGTTGGGAATAAAATAAACGGGTCGACCCGCCAACCCGTTTAAGATTTTTTTCTTAAATTGAATATTATTTATATTTAATTATGTAGGTTAAATGGGTTAAAACTTAAACGGGTCGACCCCTAACCCGTTTAACTCGTGTGATGTGCTAATTTTGTATGTAAAATGGGTTAAATAGGTCAACTCGAAACTCGTTTAACATATTCAACCCATGTAACCTATTTAACCCGTCAACCCAAGTATATATATGGGTTAAACGGGTCAGGTTCGGGTTACGTGTAAACAGGTTAGGGTTGACATAGCTGACCCGATGAGTTAAATGGCTCAGGTTTGGGTTGGGGTTTTCTAACCCGCCAACCTGACAACCCGAACCCGCCAACCCGAACCCGACCCGAATTGCCACCCCTAGCTAATCCTACTAAAAATATGAGCAGCAACACGTGCTCCAATGTCTTATTATTATAATTATTATTATTATTATTATAAAAAAGTTGTGAAANTTTTTTTAATGCAAAGGAAAAAACAAAGTCCTGATGCAGAATAAAATTTTGATACACAAAATTTTCTAACTTGTTATATACTGATGCATAATAAAATTTGATGCATATGATAAAAAAGTAGGATGTATCAAATTTTTATCATAAGAATACAATCATAGAAAAACTTTTTCACAGCTTTTTCATCCACCAAGGACATTCCCTACCTTGTGGAATTTTACAAAACTTTTTAATTTTGCAAATCTTTTATACGCTTATCACTAATATTTGTTATTTTATTTTAACCCTATCCATAACACCATATTATCGAGCTAGACGAATATCCATTCAAAACGACGGTGTATGACGGTAAATAATTGTTGCGAATTTGTACTTTTAGTGTGACCTTTAATGCAGGATTTACAGATTCAATTTGTAGTTAGTGCAAGAAAAAAGTTTATGGTTTATAAACAAAAAATAAAAGTAGTTTTAAGATTTGGAGATCAAACAATATTTAAGTTTTCTAACAATATTTAAGGGCTTTTTAAATCTTAAGATTTAAGAAAAATAAAAAGATACACCCTTTATATATAGTACTAGTTATAATACCCGCGCACGCGCGGGGTTTTTTCTAAAATTTTCAATAATCTACTTTTATTTATTAAAAAACAAATAGCTTATTTATTTATTTTTATTTTTTAATTATGATTCTTAATTTTGATTTATAATTATAAGATTTGATGTACGTGATAAAAGTTCATATATAATACTTTCATAGACATGGGTCATCTTTATTACAAAGTTGAACTACCTCATGTTATAACCATTTAAAACTACATTTAAAATACAATTTTATTGTTTGATGTTTAAAAAGACTGAATTTTCTAGTGAATTAAAATATATAATACATTTAATATTCTAAGAGTAAATGAGCCGTCGAAATCATTTTCTTTCTCACAATGGTCACTTAACCCACCATCTTCACATCATCATCACATCACTTTTTAGCACATCACTTAACGTACCACCTAACAGCCATAGTGATGACCGCTTAACCAAACGGGTAAAGATACCCCACTTAATACAAAAATAACTCACACAAGTACACTTGATTACAGATTAGCACACAAGTCATGATCATCTTATATACATGACCTCCAAAAGTATACCGAATATTGCAGCCCCTTCATTAAAGTATCAGTTAAAAAACAATTACTCTTCAATGGTACAGATGAACCCAAACAAATCAAACAACAACGTCATAAACTTAGAAGAAAATGCTCACTCAGAAAGCTGATATCTTTAACACTGATGTCACAATTATTTGCTAACCTATTCATCCAAAATGTATCATTATATATCTCAAGTTGATGCATGTAAAATTATCACTCAATCTAGCCCTCGCAAATGGTATAAGTGCTAAATAAGATACAAATAAACTTCAAAAGGAAAGAACTTGAAATTAAACTTTTAACTGTATTTAAAAATAATAATGGCAATCACAAAAAGGCAAACGACACACCAAGTTTCTCACAAAACTCATCGCAATATGATTGTGATTACTGGTAGTTTCAGTGAGTAAAAAAGGAGGTGGTGGGATTGTAGGAAGAGTGGTGCAATGACACGTGAATTCCAGTAGTAAAGACATACCTATTGCGGATGATTATTATCAGGCGACACAGTTTCACCTTTAGATTCAATGTCAGATTCTTATATCTCATCCAAACCTGAAAGAGAAGGAAGAAGAAAAAGATGAAACACTAAACATACAAACATAAATTCAACACTAAAACAAATTCTGATTACCCCCACAATCAAAATACAACAACAAATAACGATGCAAATCATAAATCATCTCTATCTGTAAACCACATACATGAAACCATACTTACAAACCATAAAGTCATAAAAGCACCATCACTCTAGTTATCAAAATAAACACATAATTTGATGAAACCTTTTAAAAAGACACGCTAAATTTAAGGAATCATAACCTTGTGAGAATTTAAAACCACATATCTGATATGTATGACTATTTGGAATGACTCCTAATTAAAGTATCTTATTCCATACTCACCCAAATTTGTCTGTGCAAATGAAACTGAATCAATTGCCAAAAAACATCCAAATTGACTCGTTCGTCTTTAAGTCAAATCCGTTAACTTAACCCATTTGGCCCATTAGAGGTAAAATAGGTGAAAATTACCACCTCTGAATATTACTATGCATAACCAATAGAAAAATGAGGATACATATAGAAACCAATTGTACCTCAAAGAGTAGATTAATCACGCGTCTAACCTGAGCTTTGATACGGCTCTTCCTTACACTATATAAGTTGCCACTTCTTTGTGTTATGTCTGAAAATTGCAGGCATAATTTAAGGAATAGCAGTACTCATCGTCTTATTTCCATGGGAGAACTTTATTGTAGGCACAACTCTAGGCGTAGTAGTTTCCATCTTATTGTTAACCAAACTATAAATACATCATAAAAAGCCCGTTAAGTATCAAATTAAGCAAAGTAACTGAATACAACCATGTTCATTTTTTAATGTTAAAGGTAGGTAGTTGTTAACATTTCATAAGAGCCTTGTTTCATTCAACCAACTACAAAAACACAAAGGAGGACAACGAATTTTTCTACATTGTGTTATGGTAAAAGTCATTTGTGGACAATTTATAGTTATTGGTGGTTAAAGATGATTTTTTTTGAACGGCGAGTTAGTAGTTAGTGATTCGAGCCCACAGTGACATCCAATTGGGCAGTATGCAAGCATCGAACCTTTCTCCTTAGGGGATAAACCCCACTATGCAAGCATCGAACTTTTCTCCTTAGGGGATAAACCCCACTCCTGCTTCTATTTTTTCGGGCCCCTGAAGGTCCATGGTGAGACTCGAACCTGAGACCTCTCCAAGAATACCTCCCCAAGATTACCCTTGGTGGCCAACTGAGCTAGCCCAGTTGGTTTGGTGGTTAAAGATGATTGCAATGGTGATAAATGATAAAGACGCTAAAGATCAATTTTATGAAAATAAAACTTCATCAATAAACAAAGATAGTTTAGCTGATTAATCAACATACAGCATCAGCATTACAATTTACAATTTAGAATAGATGCAACTGAGAGATAAACTTAACAATATATCAATATGTGATCTTATATACATAAAAAAGATTTAAAAAAAAATCAATATGAGATTCATAACTTTACATATAAAGCAAGACATAAACACTTTGATAAGCAACTTTATCAAGCGGAAGAACACCCCCTAGAAACAAATATAAATAATAATAGAAACATATTCGGACTACTATTAGATGCTACAGCAAGCGGTAGCTACTTACAACTGTAGGTGAATACATCGATCCACAAGTCGACCTCCATGACCACTATGAACATCCAACATTGGCCCGTCCTCATCTACCAAAGATATATTTGTATATCATCAAACGTTGTTTTTACGCCTAAAAATGTAGTTTGGTAACTAAAGGTAGAGTTCCAGCTTGCTTACATTATGAGGGATCATAATTCATAAATCCACTAAAGAGGTTTCAAAGAGGAGTAATAATGGCAGCAAATTATAAACTCCTCATGATGGCTTAGAAAACTACTCTAAACATTGAAACATAATAGTCTTTGTAAATCTTATGTTTGTAGTATAATGTGTTATTGGTTCTTGCTGCACCCAAACCCACCAACCAATTTCAATATATAGCAAAAAGTTACTTATTTTGACCCAAAAAATTCATGTCGATACGACAGCATAAATTAATATAAAGCTAAAAAAATCATTAAACAACCTCAAATTCATGTCAATGGAAGAAACATATTATGAACCAATGATATCACTACATTTTATTAAAATATATTATTTATAAGAAGTTTTTTGCTTAAACATTAAATCAAACATTTGGTGTACTTACTTGTTGACTAAACCCACAATCATAAGTTAGGTTTTAAAGTAAGCCTCTCCAAGCCAAGAATCCCCAATTAAACAAACACGAATCTGACTAAAATACATAAAACGCAAATACATCCTCGTTAGGTTCTAAAATTTTCTTGAATCGTAAACTATATCCTCTATTTTAGAGTGTTTGTGTAAATAACTGAATAGGACATTTTAGTTCTTCAATCGCAGTTTTGACTTAGGGTTTTGGCTACTGTCTGTGGTGAACGGGAATGCTTTTCTTCACGGTGGATATGGTGAAGAAGGCAAAGGGTGCGTTTTTTTTTTTCTAATTTTCTTTTAGGTCCAAAAGTATCAATTATGAGCCACAAAGTACATGTGTATCTTTGTTTTGTTTATACATCTGATTAGAAAAACGAAAAAGTTGCTAACTTAAAAAGTATTCGGGGTTTTTTAAATTAAAAATATATTTTAATAATTAAATTATAACCAAATAAGGTATGATTTGATTTAAAAAATCCCCACTAGGGGTTTTGTTTTATTAGGAAAAAGATTTCACAAATTGGAATAAAATACAAACTCATCCCTCCTCAAGACTATTTGTCCCTAGTTATACTAGTTGATTCCACTTTATGTCCCTCGTCTGCCAAACTCAACAGCCCAACAGTTGAATCTTTTGAAACGACCTTACCCCTTTTAATTCACACTTTGTCTCTCACATACGTAAGTAACTTTGCTTAAGGGGCTAAGTATAAGTTTTAAAAAGTTTAACGTGGTCATTTTAATATATATTTATCAATTGGCTGTCAATTTTGGCAGGAATGAGAAACACACGTGAAAGCAAATAGCGCACCTAGGGACCATTTATGCAAAGAGTATCAGTGAGAGATAAATCCAGCTATATTCGCCAAACCACGAAGAAAATTACAATAATGTACCTTATATTTGTATTAAAAGTTCACATTGTGGGCAATAAAATAACTTGAATGGGGACATGGGGACATCTTTTAATAACTCATATAGTCATATGTACTAAAACATAACAAATAAGTAGGTTGATTTTCAAAAGTACCGCATCTTTATCGCCTTCTTTCTCCTTAATTTCATTGTTAGGTCACCATGAAAAAGGAGAGGAGTAGTGTTTCTTGGTGTAAATGAAAATGAGAGTATAACTCTCAACTTATAGGGATAGGAAATGGTCACAATTAATTCACACAATTAATTTCTCTAATGTCTCATGAATCAAAATAAACCACAAATTAATTTTGATTTCAATTCACATTAGTATACATAATGACATTCACTAATGTCTCATGAATCAAAATAAACCGCAAATTAATTTTGATTTTAATTCACATTAGTATACATAATGACATTATCAATTGTCATTCAAACACTTGACCATATTTTCCAACAACTTCTTCATGCTTCATTTGTGGTAAACTCTTTGTCAACAAATCTGCAACCTGCTCATCGGTTCGACAAGTGTCGAGTTGGATTTCTTCATTCGCTATCAGTTCTCGTATGTAATGATGCTTGATATCGATGTGTTTTGTTCTTCCATGAAGCACTGGATTCCTTGATAACATTACTGCTGATTGGTTGTCACATTTGATGCTTGTTGCTCTTGACTGTTGTTGAACTAAGTCACTAAGAATTCCTCTTAACCAAACTGCTTGACAAGCTGATGCACAAGCCGCCATGTACTCTGCTTCTGTCGAAGATAATGCCACTGTTGCTTGCTTCTTCGAACTCCAAGATATAGCACCACTGCCAAGAACAAAGCAATTGCCGGATGTGCTTTTTCGATCTTCAATAGAGCCGGCCCAATCGCTGTCAGTGAATCCTTGAAGACTAAAATCCTTGGTTTTGCGAAAACAAATACCATAATTTTTAGTTCCCGCCAGGTAACGTAGGACTCTCCTTGCTGCTCCAAAATGGTGCATTGTTGGACGATGCATAAATCGAGATAACACACCAATAGAGTAAGTCACATCAGGACGAGAATGAGTGACATAAATCAATCTCCCAACCAAACTTCTGTACACTCTTGCATCGGTCAACTCCGTGCCATCTTCTGTCATTAACTTTTCACTGATGTTCATTGGTGTTGCAACAGTCTTACATCCTTGCATATTAAATTTCTTCAAAGTGTCATCTACATACTTTCTTTGTGAAATGAATATTCCTTCCTGGTCTTGAATAATTTCCAATCCCAGAAAGTATTGTAACTCTCCCAAATCAGCCATATCAAACATCTTTTTCATAGACACTTGCTTTTTGATGTAGAGAGTTGGTTCATGAGGACTTCGTTCAAACCCATTGTTGTGAAAAAATTCATTGATTTTGCTATACCAAGCACGGGGTGCTTGTTTAAGCCCGTAAAGAGCTTTGTTCAAGCGAAGCACCTGACCCGTCTTGGTTTTATCTTCAAAACCTGGTGGTTGAGTTACGTACACCTCCTCCTTTAGTTCACCATTCAGAAACGCAGATTTAACATCAAACTGATATATTTTCCATTGATTTTGAGCCGCTATCGCCAAGATGATTTGTACTGTCTCGAATCTTGCCACCGGAGCAAACGTCTCTTCGTAATCAATTCCTTGTTGTTGTGTAAATCCTCTCACCACCAGCCGTGCTTTGTATTTTTGTACACTCCCATCTGCCAGATATTTTGTCTTGAAAAGCCATTTTAAACTTATGACATTTTTGCCTTCTGGAAGATCAGTGGGCTCCCATGTTTGATTCTTTTCGATTGATGATAATTCTTCTTTCATTGCAAGTCTCCATTCTTCTATTTCCATGGCTTCTTCAACTGTGACCGGATCGCCAGCAAATAAAGCCAAGGGTGCTATTGCATCCTCCCCTTCAACTGGAAACCATCATCGAGGAACTTGGCCACGCTCACTTCTATGAAGGTTTGGAAACTGATTTGGAGAGGACTCTTCGGATGAGGATGAAGAATTTGTTTTCTGTGGCGTTGAGAGCTGTGATGAAGAGGCTGAACTTGATGTGTTAGGTGTTGATATGTGAGGTGAATGACCATAATTAGGCATTTCAGTAACATCTTCTTGTGACACTTCATGTTCAAGTATACTCTGTTCATCTTCGTCTTCAACCTGAGAGTTTTGGGTGTTATTTTTGTTCTCCCAATTCCAACCTGCAAGCTCATCAAATACCACATCTCGACTAACAGTAATTTTCCCACTCAATGGGTCATATAGACGATAAGCTTTTGAGTTAGGACAATAACCAATAAAAACATGCTTTTGAGACTTTTGTTCCAGTTTATGTCGTGCGGTTTTAATCAGAACATAACAAATACACCCAAACACTCGTAAGTGACTTACCAAGGGTTTGTTCCCGTTCCATGCCTCGTATGGAGTTTGATCCCATACCGCTTTAGTCGGTGAGATATTAAGAATATGTACAGCTGCAACAACTCCTTCGGCCCAAAAAGAGTCCGACATTCCTTTTTGCTTAAGCATGGATCGAGCCATTTCTACCACCGTTCGGTTCTTACGCTCGGCCACACCATTTTACTTGGGAGTGTATGGAGCTGTGAGTTGCTTGTTTATCCCATGTTTATCACAAAAAACATGAAACTCATTCGAAGTGAACTCACCTCCACGATCCGTATGAATCACTTTAATAACTTTCCCGGTCTGCTTTTCCACAAGAATTTTGAATTTCTTAAAGCACTCAAAAACTTCTGATTTGTGCTTCAAGAAATATACCCAGCTCATCCTACTGAAATCATCGATAAAAAGTAGGAAATACTTACTACGGGATAATGATTCTGTCCTCATCGGTCCACACACATCAGCGTGGATAATTTCAAGTATTGCTTCAGCTCGCTTTGATTTTCCCACTAGAAATGACTGCTTTGTTTGCTTACCTACCACACATCCTTCGCAAAAGTGCTCTAGCGGCTTAATGACAGGAAGACCACTCACCATTTGTTTGTTCTTTAGCAACTGCAACCCTTGAATGTTGAGGTGGCCATAACGTTGGTGCCACAGCTCGTTGTCTGCTAGACCTCTGCTCACCATAGATGTTTCCATTTGCTTAGAGAAATCAAGTGGAAACATTCGATTTGATGACATGTGAGCACAGGCAATAATTTTTCCGGTAGGTTTATGTGTCACGATGCACTTGCCATCATCAAAAACTATCTTGTGGCTAGATTCCATTAACTGACCCACACTCAATAAGTTATGAGCCAAAGATGGAGCGAATTGGACATATCTGATGCACCTCTTTTGGTTACCTGTTGAGACCTCGGTTATACCTTTGCCTTCAATTTTTAATTGTTTATTATCACCAAGCCGCACATGTGACTTAATGCTTTCATCGAGATCCTTAAACTTTGAACGATCACCTGTCATATGATTCGAGCAACCGCTGTCCAAATACCATATTTCATTCTTTTCCTCTTTCGTGGTAGCTATCGCCATGAATAGAAAATTATCTTCCTCTTGTTCGGCATAATTAACACCGTCTTTGTTAGTCCCAATGAGATACGATATATGAAATTGCAAGTAAACTAAATTCTGAATAACTTTATTAATCGGTTCTAAACTTGTAATCGTTACATGTTCACTTCTATTTATACTAAACCAATGGTCACCATCGAACCATGGTGTCTATTCGAAGGGTTGCTTCCAAATCGTTGCACCCTTTCACAAAATACAGAAAATAACTTTTTAACTAACTTAACTAACTAACGGTTATTAAGTTCTAAGTTGTCGACTTTGGTCCTTCATCTTTGTAAGAAGCAATAAACGAGATTATATGTTTTCATTCTCCTCCTTAATCTTGATTGTTGCTTCGACCTAAGTCTTGAACTCCAAGCATTTGTCGCATTGTTACAAACTTCAGTCTTGGTAAGGCTTTCGTTAAGATGTCAGCTCTTTGTAGTTCTCCACTAACGTGTTCCACATTGATATGACCATTCTCTACGCATTCCCGAATGAAATGATAGCGAATGTCTATGTGCTTGCTCCTTCCATGAAATACTGGGTTCTTCACGAGTGCTATAGCTGATATGTTGTCAACTCTAAGCGTTATCCTCTTTTCTTGCCATCCAGTCAATTCACTAAGTAGTCGTTTTAACCACAAAGCTTGACATGCTGCTCCAGTAGCTGCCATGAATTCTGATTCACATGATGATAGTGCCACTGTAGGTTGCTTCTGAGTAC
>LBNU01016136.1:40763-93879 GCA_014162995.1 Artemisia annua
AATAATCCTTTTTGTGTCCAAAACGGTTTAAGACTTTAAGATGGAGTCTTGTCAATTGATTTACATACGACACACTTCACACTTTTTTTTATAAAAAACTGCAAGCTCTTTTCAAAATTAAGTACTATTTATATTTAAGAAATAAGTTAAGCTATATACATTCTATTAAACACTCATGCATAGTAACATTTTATCTTCAGGTCATTTAACATCATTATATCACGAGCAAGGGTGTGGCCGGGTCGGGTTAGTCGGATTAGAGTCAATTCAGGTTGAGGTTAAAAGAAGTATACCCAAACCCGACCCTGTTAAAATCTCAGGTTAGTCGAGTTCGGGTATGTATTGTGTCTAGTGCATTCGAATTCGGGTCAACCCAAATATGAGCTAAATTAATTAAAAATTTGACTAGTTTATTACCTGACACCCAATCTTATTTAAAATTCGGGTTACTTGTGTTGACCCAAATAAAATTACCCAACCTGAATAAGCTTAATCGGGTTTGAGTTAGGGTCTAAGTCATTTTTTTGGACACCCCTGATTAGGACTGAGCAACGGGTCAAACCCGACTTGAAAACGGAATAATGGTAAAACGTGAATCAAGAACCGAACTGAGTAAAAGCCATCATATCGAAACCGAACTGAATAAGGTCTGTTCGGGTTGGTTTAGCATTTTCGAACCGAATAAGTTTGTTTTGACCTGAACCGAACCGAACTGAGTAAACCGAAATAATGACACAAAACCTAAAACCGAACCGAATAAGGTCAGTTCGGTTCGGTTCAGCCTGATTTCGGTCAGTTTGTCGATTCAGATCGGTTTTCGAGTGATTTTGCTAAGCCCCTATTATGCATGATCAGGAGCTACACGAGAAACATGTTAAATTTATATATCACGATCAAACAAAAAATAACATGCAAAATGCAATGCAAACAATCCATTGACACTTTTCTTAAATTACAAACTTAAATATCCCACCTACTCTCTTCTCCCTCATAAACACAAGCAAACAAACATTTAAGGTAGTGTTTCTTGAATTACTCTCACTGTCTCTCACACACACACACCAAACAAAACGCTCTCATCTAACCACAAAATATTGGTTTTTTAAGGTAGTGTTTCGTATATTATATTTCTGTATATTTGTTTTACAGATTTGAAATGTTATAACGTTTTTTTACTAAATCTTTTTGTAGATCCATTGGTGCAGCTGTCGGATTCCGTCACTGTTGGAAATGTATGGTTTATTTTTAAAAAAGACTTGCTGAAATTATGTATTTGAAAAAAAGTTGTTAAATTTGTTGTTAAAACAATTTTTTAGTTTACCAAACAGAAACACTATCATCTTATCTCAAACCATTGGTTTTAAGGTTTCTTTTTAGTGGTTTCATGTATATTTTCATGTTTTTTTTATAGATCATATATTTCTAGAACTTGTCTGACATGTACTTATAACAATTTTTTTTTTAGATCTGTTGTGCCGTTGCAGGAATCCCCCACTGCCCGCCCTTCACTGCTGAAAATGTACGATTAATTTTTAAAAATTGTTAGATAAATTGTTGTTAAGTTTGTCGTATATGGTTATTTTAGTTAACTTGTGTTTTCTTTTTTCGTATGATCAGGTAGGTAAAAACTAAGGGTGTTTGTTAAGCTTATATACTTGGCTTAGGTGGTTTGGTTAGTTTCATTAGCTCACTTTTTGTGGCTTTTTTTTAACTCTTTTGCTTATAAGGCTATTATTATGTTGATTTATAACATGATAAGCTTATATAAAGCCGAAAAGTTTCAAAATAAGCCAAAAGTAAGCTTATGGAAAACTAAGCCAAAAATCAAATAACGCCATAAGCTGCTATATTAAGCTTAACATACACCCATTTAGTTTTAGACTTTTAGTTAACTTGTGGCCTTTTTTTTTGTTGCTAATAGTTTCACGTAGCTAAAATTAAATATGCGGTCATAATATATGTGTTTAATTCTTTGTGAAAAATATCGTAAAACTCATTCATTATGAGTTTGTGATGATTTATTGAGTAAATGTTTTCTATGTTTTATTCTTTAAAGAAGAGTATATTTCAGGTGTTTGTTTTAAGGTTAAATTAACATTAGTTTAATAGTGTGAATGTATCTAGAAAAGAACTTTTTTAGTTTTGTTTAGGTCCATTAATTCTATCTTTTTTAAAAGCATGTATTTTTTTGTAGAAAAATAATTTGTATCTTTTATTGAAAATAATGTATGTCTTATGTTATTTTTATGAGAAAGTAGTTTTCATTGGTTTTTACTTTTTTGAAAAAGAATAGTGTATGATTTTCAATTATTTTAACAGGCATACATAGAATGTAGTTTGTTATGTTAAAAAGAGGTTTTTCATTGCAGTTAAAGGCCTCAACAGACCTCCCAACCATACATTAAAGTTGCACTACCAATATGTTAAAGTATCAACTTGCATTAAAATTTGTTGTTAACCTTCACTGGTTTTTGGAAACACACGCACAAAAACTCCAACTAATATTATCGAATCACTAATACTCTTTCCTTTTTTTGCAGCACCTAGACACCCTTTTCTAACCATCCGCAACCTTGTTACCGCTGCGAACCCACATCAGTTAATATGTTTGCTCCTCTAAGTGCTGAAGAAAACCCTCTTCTTTTATTTTATGATACAAGAGCAAAACAACTATTTTCTTTTTGAAATAGGTGGTCTCGGAAATCAAAAGGTATAATTTCACTATCTTTTCTTATTAGTATTTATATCTTTATGTTTGTCTTTGCTCAGTTTTAAAACATCGAATATGTGGTCACTTTGTCACCTTTATGGAACCAAAACAGTTAGCTTAAGTCCTCAGATTGGAGGCTGATTAGGGCAAATTCGTATGGACGATACTCATACAAGGGCTGGCTAGGCGATGGAATCTGATCAAGGACTAGTTACCCTTTTAGGGAAAAAGACGGTTACACGTAGGCTAAGGACCTTAGTCTTTCTTTTCTCTAAAAGGGGGTTTAGTGCTTACTCGCTGTCATATATGATCCTTAGTGAGACCTAACCAGTTTCAGTTCGAGTCTTTATTCAGATCGGTTTTGTCCCGATCTTCTCCGATTTCAGGACTTCAAACTATTGTGAATTTTGGGTTAGGAGCATTGCCTGCTACAAATAGAGGTGGCAAAATGGGTCATTTCATTGACAAACTATTTTATTGAGTTCTGAAATAGCTATTATATCACAATAGTAAAAATCTTTTATTAGTAAAGTGATTTATTACAATTTCTTCAACAACATTTTGCGAACCAAACAGACCCTCAGTTATTTGGTTTTTAAGATTCAAATTTTATTTTACACTTCGTATTTCAATTAAGTTAAACCAATCTGCTTTATAAATTGTTTTTTCTTTTTAACTATTAATTGTTGCAGATTACTTATATTTATAATTTTACGTTTTTAAGTTTGACTTAGGTTTGATAACACTATAAGCTGATTGATTTTGTTTTACAGTTACGTCCAGAACACATGTGCCACTTCTGGTGCAGGACTCTATGAGGGGTTGAACTTGGCTCTCCAAAAAAGTTAAGTACACCTTTGATACCTCTCTTGAAGGAGTTAGCGAGGGGCTAAACCAGCTCAGAGCCAGTAGTGCTAACAAGGCATGTACTCTACATCTTTTATCGAAACCACTTTATAAATGATTCATCACACTTTAACCCATTTTTTGTCAACCACTCTTCTTGTTCTTATTTAGATAATGTTAGTTATGTTTTCATTCTTATCAATTGTTTTAGTTACTACTGTAGTTATTTACTGTGTGTGGTTGGAAAATGCCACGTCATCATCCATTTGTGATTTGGCTCCCTTTTTAGGGGGTGTTTGTTTAAGCTTATGTAGTGGGCTTATGGCTTATTTGGTTTTCGGCTTATGTTTCATAAGCTCATTTTTTCGGCTTATTTTATTTATTTATTTATTTTTTTAGCTTATGAGCTTATTGAACTTTTGAAAACCTCATAAGCTCCAAATTTTAGGCTTAACTATGTGGGATTATGGCTTATTGAATTTATAAGCTCCAAGTGTATAAGCTTGTAAGGCCAAAAATTTGAGCTTATGAGCTTTTCAAAAGTAAAAATAAGCTCGTAAGCCAGCCTAATAAGCTTAAACAAAATGTGCTTCAAAAAGTGAGCTTATATGAAATATAAGCCGAAAACCACATAATACATAAAAACCCGCTATATAAGCTGAAACAAACACCTTATATATAAAGTTTAGTAAATTTTAAGCCATTGTTTGTTTGTTTAAGGGGTGTTTTTGATAAGGCTAGGTAGTGATAAAATTGCTAGTTGTTTATTGTTTGTTAGTGAAAACATATTTGTTGAAATAATATGCATGTCGGAATGTTTAGAAAATCCTTGAAAAAGTCATATTAATGATTATATTATTGCTGTTAGATGTCGGACTCAAACTCAGCTGAAGTTGATCAAGAAACAACGGCGAAAAATATAAGTAACAAGGACAAAAGGAAAGAACCAAAAGCAAAACGACAGAGAACAGGTACAACCAAAACTTCATCTATTAAGGTTTTGTTATTGGATCTGAAGGTTTTGGAGGTTGCTGTTAGTGAAATGATTGTTTACCTGACTTTTAGATCTTAGCATTTAGCTATGCAGTTGTGATCATTTCTACTCACTAGATCTATTATGCGATATTGCATCTAGGAGATTGTTCTGTTTTTATGTTCGTATTTGAGTTATTAGTTTTTTAATGGCATTTTTTGTAATAACTAATAAGTGATCAAACTACACAAAAGAATATGCTCATAGGTCATAGCTACGTGCACTTTGATGCGATTTGTTTTGTTAAGCGGACTAATGCTTGAGTTCCTACTGATCTTAACATTGAAGCCTAATAAATTTATTTTTTTTTTTTTAGCTTTCAATGTTTTATACGCCTAGCTTGTGTCTATACAGCTATAAAAATATTTATGGTAAACAAGTGTAGTTTTACCAATGTAGGCTGGCTATATTTGGTCAAAATGTCAAATAGTAGATTGGGATCTTTTTCTGACTGCTTCAGTGATGATGCGTCACTAAGTTGTCTATGCGTGTTATATTTTGATATCTAGGAGATATCCGAGTTGATTTTTTTCTTTGATCAGATCACATGATTGTTGTTGAGTCATAATTTTGCCTATTTTGGCGATTTTAGGATCAAATAGTTTATAGTTACAATCTGCAGCTGCTGTTATCTTGTATTCGTTTCTTTAAAATCTATAAAGTTCTATTAACGGTTGACTTTGTCTATAGATATTAATGAGAGGGTGCTTACCGATCCTTTCAGACGGCTTTCTACCATGAAAGATATGCGTATTTTGATGGTGGGTCTCGATGGAGCTGGTAAAACCACCATCTTGTACAAGCTCGGCGGCGAGAACGTCCGTGAAACCGTTATTCCTGGTACTCCATTCTCTCTATTTGTTATTCCTATATACTAAAATGTATTTAGTAACGAATATGGAAGTCAATGGTTCATATTGTTTCTGTGGTTATATATCGATATTGGGCATTACTTGACTAGTTGACTTCCTTTAAAGAAAGATGAAATCCTCTTTATGGTGTGTGATTCAACCTCAAAAAATTACTTCATCACATCATATAGTTTTTTTTTTTTTTTTTTTTTAAATCTCAGTAGAGGGTCGCTTATCAATAACATTGGTGACTGCTGCTTTAGTTTCGATTGGCTATTAAATCTTAATTACCAAGATGTGTATTTAGAATTCATTCGACTTGTTTTTTATTTGTGCAGGATATTATTGTATGGAGACTCTTGTGTACGATAAGATCACCCTCAAAGCATGGGATGTTAGTGGTCAATTCANACTAATAAGTGATCAAACTACACAAAAGAATATGCTCATAGGTCATAGCTACGTGCACTTTGATGCGATTTGTTTTGTTAAGCGGACTAATGCTTGAGTTCCTACTGATCTTAACATTGAAGCCTAATAAATTTAGTTTTTTTTTTTTAGCTTTCAATGTTTTATACGCCTAGCTTGTGTCTATACAGCTATAAATATATTTATGGTAAACAAGTGTAGTTTTACCAATGTAGGCTGTCTATATTTGGTCAAAATGTCAAATAGTAGATTGGGATCTTTTTCTGACAGCTTCAGTGATGATGCGTCACTAAGTTGTCTATGCGTGTTATATTTTGATATCTAGGAGATATCCGAGTTGGTTTTTTTCTTTGATCAGATCACATGATTGTTGTCATAATTTTGCCTATTTTGCCGATTTTAGGATCAAATAGTTTATAGTTACAATCTGCAGCTGTTATCTTGTATTCGTTTCTTTAAAATCTATAAAGTTCCATTAACGGTTGACTTTATTTGTAGATATTAATGAGAGGGTGCTTACCGATCCTTTCAGACGGCTTTCTACCATGAAAGCCATGAGTATTTTGATGGTGGGTCTCGATGGAGCTGGTAAAAGCACCATCTTGAACAAGCTCGGCGGCGAGAACGTCAGTAAAACCGATATTCCTGGTACTCCATTCTCTCTATTTGTTATTCCTATATACTAAAATGTATTTAGTAACGAATATGGAAGTCAATGTTTCATATTGTTTCTGTGGTTATATATCGATATTGGCATTACTTGACTAGTTGACTTCCTTTAAAGAAAGATAAATCCTCTTTATGGTGTGTGATTCAACCTCAAAAAATTACTTCATCACAGCAACTTATGATTTAGTTTTTTTTTTTTTTTTTTAAATCTCAGTAAGGGTAGAGGGTCACTTGACAATAACATTGGTGACTGCTGCTTTAGTTTCGATTGGCTATTAAATCTTAATTACCAAGACGTGTATTTAGAATTCATTCGACTTGTTTTTATTTGTGCAGGATGTTATATTGAGACTCTTGTGTACAATAACATCACCCTCAAAGCGTGGGATGTTAGTGGTGAATTCGAGGTACAAATGTTTTTTTGTTTTACATCTTCCGAGTACAAATACCGTTCACTTTTACATATATATGCCAAGGGAAAATTGCAGTGGGATGGATGTACTGTGAAGATACACAATTTGTGTTAATGAAATAACTAGTGTACGTCAATGTATTATATGTGCAGACCACTTTGCAAGGAAGCAACAGTCTCAAGGACACAAAGGGTCTCATCATTGTGGTTGACAGCACTGATAAGGGTAGACTTGCTGAGGCAAAATATAAGCTTTTCAAGTTGTTGAATGAGGTAAATATTTGTGTTGAACGCATATTCTAACACCATAAGCATAATGAGTTGATGCATAATATATTTAGTCGAATACTAAATTTTACATGTGTGATTTATATACTATCACTCATGGTGATGCTAGTATGCTAACTAAGCTTTAAGCTATTTGTTTTTTAATGTACAAAACTTCCAAACTACCAAATACCCACTGTAGAGGTGGCAAAACGGGTCATTTTTAGTACGATTCAGAATGGGTTGTGCTGGGTTGACCTGTAACAATACAATCTTTCACGATTCAAAATGGATTGTGCTGGCTGACCGGAAGTAACGAATCACTTTGGGTAACCTTTGGCCCTTTTTTCCTCTTGAACTATTAAACAATCAACATGATAATTGATTGATACGTTCTATATACTATAATATATAATATAATAGACGTGATCGTTTCCGAAGTAAGCACGGGCAAGTACGTTCCACGGGTCGTTTCTCCCAACGAGGCGTTAATTTGAGTTGATTGGATCGGGATCGAGTTTTGTGAACTGAATGGATAGCGGAAAGAAATGAGAATTTTTGGAGTTTTAAACTAAAATTACGAAATATGAAATAAAGGCAACTAATAAGCAAGCAATGCAACTTAAGCTAAAATGCAATTAAACTAAAAATGATTAACTAATTAAGCAATTAACTAAGCGATTAATGCGACTAAGTAATCCTAAAAGTGAACTAGATAATATAAGAAATATGTTTGCCAAGTGACGTAATGAGCTCATTAAGTGTGGAATAAAGTTTGATGACGAATTATATTCCTTAAAAAAAACTATTTGCTCACAACGTTGGTTTTTATTGCAAACAATCTTCTTAAAAGAATAATTGCTAGATGTGTGTAATTTAATTATTTTCCAGCTTTTGCCCTTCAAACAATAAAATTACAAATCTAAATAATTTGTCTAATTATTAATCATAAACTTTTAATTAATCCACACTTAAATCACAAATTAGCATCACTTAGCAAACACTAATAAATCTACTCACTACGCATGATAATTAAACTACGAGCAACAATAATTCTAACAACCATAATTATATTTATCTATGCTAAATAATTAAGCTAAAACTATAATTAAGCTAAATAATAAAGAAAAGGGAGAGAAAGTACCCGGATTTAATTAAGAGCGATAATGATGATTAAAAGCACTAAACTAAACCGCCGGCAAGCTCAATAATTACCCCAAAATACTTCATTACACCCATAATTCTCACCAAAGGTTGAAACTTTTTATAATTTTTAAATGGATTTTTAATAAAGTTGACAACTTTTTAAGTAAAAAGCCTTAGAATTATAAAAATTTGATTTTTAAAACTAAATTAGCACTAGAAATGTAAAAAGATTAAAACTTTTAAATAATATATCCCTAAAAATGTAAAAAGATTAAAACTTTTTAAGTAAAATGCAAGCTAAAATAAATTTTTAAGGTGAAAAGATGAAAACTTAATTAATTAGATGGCTAAAAGTAAAGATTTTTATAAAAAGTTTAGTGCTTAATTAATTATATGGCTAAAAGAGGAGATTTTTATAAAGATAGATTAAGACATAAAAAGTAATTAACTAAAGCATAAATAAAAATGCATAAAAGAAATTAAGTAAAGATTAATACCTTATTATTAACAAAGTTTGATACAAAAGCTTCTAATATTAATGCTACTTATTACAATAATATTACCTAAACAATACTACAACTACTATGTGTGTGTGAAATTTGTGTGTGTTTTCGTATGGGAAAGCTTGTATGTAAGGATTGGTTTGTGATGGGTATTTATAATACCCCTTGGACACCTCTAGAAAAATTCACCGCCTCATCATTTCTGGAATCTTCCATTTCATTCTAGTACAAGGACATGTGTCACTCTGCTATTGGCTGTTGGACTGCTCTGGAATCATCCTGAACCTGGTACTGACGCGTCAGAATGGACACGTGTCGCCCTCTGATTGGCCAGCCGCCCTGTCACCTGCCACCTCGTACTGACATGTCAGCGCCGCCACCTGTAACTGCAACCTCGTACCAATGATTAGCCGCCGCCACGTGGCGGCCTCTGTCCACGTCACTGACACGTCAGTGAATGGAGAGACCAATCTTGGGGAAGAGGAAGAAGGAATAGAGAGAGAACAATGAAGATGAAAATAATATTATATTGGAGACAGATTTAATTGTTCCGGAGATGTGCAACTCTTGCTTATCTTATCTGTTATCTTTTTAATTATCTATAAAGTATTTGGTGATTCGATAATTGGTTATTGGAAAGGGACAACTGACAAGTATCATTTTGGCTTAAAACTAAAAAAGAATTCAATAGTATAATAATTAGCAACTTATAAAGATAGAGTATATAAACCTAAGTATAAATATAGTTAATATATATATGAAAATTATGAATTTGTTATTATTTATTTATGACGTCATCTGGTTTTTAATTTTGAGACTGGTCCAACGGGTTTAGTCAGTGAACCGACACTCTCATCAGATTGATGTCTACTCCAGTTTTAAAACATTGGATATGTGGTCACAATGTAACCTTTATGGAACCAAAACAGTTAGCTTAAGTCCTCGGATTGGGGGCTGATTAGGGCAAATTCGTATGGACGATACTCATACTAGGGTTGGCTAGGCGATGAAATCTTTATCAAGGACTAGGAACCCTTTTAGGGAAAAAGACGATTACACGTAGGCTAAGGACCTTAGTCTTTCTTTTCTCTAAAAGGGAGTTTAGTGCTTACTCGCTGTCATATCTGATCCTTAGTGAGGCCTAACCAGTTTCAGTTCGAGTCCTTATTCAGATCGGTTTTGTCCCGATCTTCTCCGATTTCAGGACTTCAAACTATTGTGAATTTTGGGTTAGGAGCATTGCCTGCTACAAATAGAGGTGGCAAAATGGGTCATTTCATTGACAAACTATTTTATTGAGTTCTGAAATAGCTATTATATCACAATAGTAAAAATCTTTTATTAGTAAAGTGATTTATTACAATTTCTTCAACAACATTTTGCGAACCAAACAGACCCTCAGTTATTTGGTTTTTAAGATTCAAATTTTATTTTACACTTCGTATTTCAATTAAGTTAAACCAATCTGCTTTATAAATTGTTTTTTCTTTTTAACTATTAATTGTTGCAGATTACTTATATTTATAATTTTACGTTTTTAAGTTTGACTTAGGTTTGATAACACTATAAGCTGATTGATTTTGTTTTACAGTTATGTCCAGAACACATGTGCCACTTCTGGTGCAGGACTCTATGAGGGGTTGAACTGGCTCTCCAAAAAAGTTAAGTACACCTTTGATACCTCTCTTGAAGGAGTTAGCGAGGGGCTAAACCGGCTCAGAGCCAGTAGTGCTAACAAGGCATGTACTCTACATCTTTTATCGAAACCACTTTATAAATGATTCATCACACTTTAACCCATTTTTTGTCAAAATATGATTAAATTATGGATTGCCAAATGGTACATAATATTGCTTCAGTTTGTTCAAAATTGCTCTTATTTACAATTTTGTATTTGTATTTTCCCCTTTTATCAGAAATATGACGATATGCCCAGCTGTATTACTTCACAGCCGACTGATAAAGAATTAGTTCAATTTCTTGTTCGATTAATTGATGGAAAGGATATTTATCCTGATAGAGTTGGACGAGTAAATCTCTTCGAGAATCATCCGGCTGTAATAATCCGTAAGTATCAGTTATTAAAAATTTCGATAAATAATGTATTTTAGTTTATTATGTTCTTTTAGACAATAAATTTACGGATATCAAGAATTTCGTATAGCCCGTGCCCCTTCGGGCTCGAACCCGTTGGCCCGTGCCCCTTCGGGATCGAACCCGTACACGCCCGTTAGGGCTTAAGCCCATTTGGCCCGTTGCCCGTTCGGGCTTGAATATTTGTATAATTTGCTTTATTATTTGTAGTAGTGAAATTTAATGCAGGAATTGTGTTTAATTTGGTTGTACAATATGCTTGATAATTTGTATTTTCTTATGTAAGGAGTGTTTTAATAATTGTATTTATTGACCAATTAAATAATTGACTACATTAAATAGCATTAATGTCGTGTTTTGTTGTACACTATGCTTCTTGCTTGAACGTCTGAAAATTATGTGCATTAAAGTGTTGTACGCTATGTTTCTTTTCTTGTAAGTAGTAGTCATTATAGTCATTAATAACATTGACCACTTTAATAGCATTAATGTTGTAAGTCTGAAAATAAGTTTGAAAATTACATCATGCTTATTTTGTTGTACACTGCTTCTTTTGTTGTAATTCTGAAAATTGGTTGCAACTATTGTACATTGTGCTTAAATGGTTGTAATTTTTGGTGAAGGGGTGTTTTTAATAGCATTAATGTTGTTTGATAGAATTTTAGTCTTAAAATGACACCACGCTTTATTTTGTTGTACAATATACTTACTTTGTTGTAATTTAGAAAATTGGGTGCATTAAAGTGTTGTAAACCATGCTTAATTTCTTGTAAGTCTTAAAATTTTGGAGAGTCATACATGCTTTATATGTAGTATAGATTGTATATATGCTATAAGTTGTTGAATACTATTTTAAATCTAATAATACCTTCAGGAGACTTCAGTCGCAGTGGCGATCTCCTTCCCTGTATGCATGGTACTTCCAAATACTATTTGTTCTACTGCGCGGTACCCGATGATGCAATATGTTGTGAACGTGGTTATCACCCATTTCAAGATCAAGCCAAGGGTGTCTGGGAACCGATCAGCTATTCTTTCGTCTTTCATTGTGGCTTTTTTGACGGAAGAGATCGATATGGAGAAGTACAAACATTCCGCTAAAAACTAGCAAATGAAGCTACTAGTTGTTGGAGGATGGATTTGTATGGCATTGTAGACTTCCCACGCCCGCAGGTAATTATAATATCATTACATAGTAATTGTGTTACTTAGGATAATTAGCAAAGAGTTAAAAAAATCTGGGTGGGGGGATTGTATTTACAAAAGGGTAAGATTGTAAGGCCACCGACCACTTGTGATATATTAGTGGATAGTAGTAGGGAGATTGTACAAGGTGTTGAGCACGAGTTTCTAGAGATTGCATTGCCACGACGTGGGGGGCAGTTGTTTTGTATGGTAGGCATAAGGGTGTGTATGGGGGGAGTTTACATTATTGTAGGAGATGTCACATACTACCAAAATAATTCAATCCTATGCCTGAATAATTCAATCCTTGTCATTGCTATTTGCTGCAAAGATAACCCCTTGGCCTTTGCATATGCTGGAAGTAGTGCCTTTGCAATGGAGAAATCTGCAAACAAACAGAACTATATCTTATAAAGTTATAGGCATAACTAAGTATAGTGGTAGGGATGGTGACCGGAGCAGTAAATATTCTGATTCGACTGCTCGTTGAATTTAAAAAGAAAGTGTAAGTAATAAGGACAAAAAAAGAGATATCATGGTGGTGATAGGAGTAGTAAAGACTTGATTGCTGCTCAGAACTTTAGGAAGAGGCGAGTTTTGATAATAAAAAAAGGTAGTAAAAGGGGTCAAAATCGACATGAAACTACTAATTCTTCCTTTAATAGTTACTCTTAGGGCTGGGGCTGGGGCTGGGGCTTATACAAAGTCACCGGACCAAGCATAATGATAATTATACAAGCATAGATCAAGCATGGACCATAATTCAGGTGATTCCTAATCCTATACAAGCACAGGACCTAAGCATAAAGACTAGGGGCTAGAAGAGTAAAATAGTTGAACTTTTAAGGGATATTGTTGGTTTCATCAACAGTTGAATCGTATCCACTTTTGTCTTGGCATGATATACTCTATAGCCATAAGTTACACGGAGGTTTTACATAGCTGTTTTCAAACCAGCAGTTTAGGAGGTTTTGCAAACAATTGGTTAGGTTATTTTGTTATTCAATGAAATATGATTAGTAATTTTGTTCGAAAATACACTCTGTATGATTATGTATTTGATGGTTCGAGAATTAAGAATAGTCAATTTTAGGTCCAGTTTTTTAAGTGCCGATACTTTGGAGCTGATCCCTAGTTATATTTATACCTTATCCGTGACTGTTTCAATCCTCTATTTTTGTGGGACAATGGGAAAGTCTGGAAAACATTCTTATGTGGAACAAATTTTAAACATTTTAATGGATTTGCGGCTCCCCTATATAAAATCACTCAAGTTCCGCCATCTGCCCTACAGATCACCATGTTTGCCCGTCACTACGTTGAATTGACCACTAACAATCCCATGCTTTGAGGGTGGATCTTATCCCTACACAAGAGTCTCCATACAATAATATCCTGCAAAATTAACAGAAATCACACAAGACTCTGAATAGTTTGAATCTTGCTGACAGCTAACACCTTATGCCGATAGCCGTAATTAATGATATAATTCGAATAGCATATACGGTTTAAACTCATTCGTAACAGCCCAAGTAGGTTGCTCACCAACAATAGTGTATTGTAGGATGAAGCGACCCCACATCAACATCTTAGCTGATGAATATGATGGGTTATAACTGCTTCTTCTCNGCTTGTATAGGATGAGGAATCAGAGACCAAAAAATTATGGTGTTAAATATCAGACCCAAAAACAATAAGACCCAAAACTAATATTTGCTATTATCAAGTGAAACAAGTGAAAAACCATCCAACCAGTGTAACTTTGTAAAACCTTTCTCCTTGGACATATATGCAATTTATCCTATGCCTGAATAATTCAATCCTTGTCATTGCTATTTGCTGCAAAGATAACCCCTTGGCCCTTGCATATGCTGGAAGTAGTGCCTCTGCAATGGAGAAATCTGCAAACAAACAGAACTATATCTTATAAAGTTATAGGCATAACTAAGTAGCCTAGTGGTAGGGATGGTGACCGGAGCATTAAATATTGTGATTCGACTGCTCGTTGAATTTAAAAAGAAAGTGTAAGTAATAAGGACAAAAAAAGAGATATCATGGTGGTGATAGGAGTAGTAAAGACTTGATTGCTGCTCAGAACTTTAGGAAGAGGCGAGTTTTGATAATAAAAAAAGGTATTAAAAGGGGTCAAAATCGACATGAAACTACTAATTCTTCCTTTAATAGTTACTCTTGGGGCTGGGGCTTATATTAAAAGCCGAAATTAAAATTTGTATTTTTATAAACTTGTTTGGCAAATGGGCTGGGGCTTATTCTTGCGAAATTACTAAAAAGGACATAATTAAATGAGTTTTTGTATATGTTAGATATTTTTGTGGGTAAATAAGTAATTTATTCTTTAAAAGCCCCGGGCTAAAGTTTTTAGCCACTTTTATGGGGCTAAAGTTTTTAGCCGGCTTATTTTACAAGCCCTTCCATAAGCCTCATGACAAACGAGACTTATTTTATTAGTCGGCTTATTTTAAAAGCCCAAGCCCCAATAAGCCCCATATAAGCCCTCCCCAAACATACCCTTAGAGTTAGAATTATTAGATAAGAGTTAAAAGGAGGAGATTGTATATGGAAAAGTGTGAGGTTTTGGATGTTCTAGGTTCAAACTACTTGTGATGTTTCTGTAAGTGAAAATTGCTAAGTATGTTTCAGGTACTTTAGTTATAACATTGAAAGTGATATAAGATTGTTTAACAGTATGCTAGAAAATTACGTTTTTAACCCGATTGTTGGAGTTATGAATATTTATTTTATATATCAGGTAACATCAATCTAAGCTACCTACTACTTCTCAAATGAGAGTATCCTTTTATGTGATTTTTTCTGTTAGTAATAGTAGTTTTTTGGTGCAGCCAAACATGGTAGTGTGTAAGGTTTTTGAGAGTGCGAACTCAAAAAACGCACGGGCAGTCATAAACATAGCCGCCGAGACGAGAGAGATACAAGAAGCACTCAACAGGAGGTCTGCACACCGTGCAAAAATCAAGTTGTTGGAGGCGGCTACACGTGAAGAGAGGACGAAGGAGAATAGCTGTCACGTTGGCATAGGGGTTAAAGTACAACGTCTTTTAAAAGAGGTGCACAAGTATGAACGTGACGAGCATAAAGAGGCCGATGTGATTGATCCACCAAACAGGGAAAGAACAAGCTAGCGCAGAGGATATTGTTTTTGTTGAATTTTGTTGTTACCGTGATAGTTATACCATAGTTACAATTATTTAATAACAAACATGTTATGTTTTGTGGCCATGTGCTATTATCAATTTAATTATGCAGGGGGTATTTTTATTTCACCATCATTCACAATAGTTTTACCGTTTGCGCCTTGAGTGTAAATTCAAAAACTTTAGGATTATGACTAATAGCCTTCCTCATGTTAATCATAACATATAATGTAGATCTTATATCTTACATCTTATACCACACATAAATAAACCTCCAAAACATCTATAGTATAGAAGGTTTACAAAAGAGCTTGGTGAAGTTTAAACTTCACTCCATAGCTCGAGCATCTTTCACGCAGGCTCAGTTTCGGATAAAGGAGATTCAAATGTGCGAGCTCAACATGTATGGCCCGAAAACATAGATATTATGTCTAACAGTAAGGCTCGAAAGGTGGATTCTAATTTGGCTCGTTAGTTGACAGAAAACAGGGGCTGCCAGTGTTGCTCTCCACTGATGAGCTACCAGAGGACACCTTGTTTTCATTATGATATACGTCAATGGTGCATGAGTTTAGCATTGACAGGTTTACCAAGTCCAATTTAACATGCTCATGTACACGCTCCTTTACACTTTCTATGGCAAGAAATGGATCTTTTAGGAGCTCTTTCGCAGGCAATCTTTGAGACACATGGACCAAGCACTTCTCTATGAACTCCTTGGCATGTGGGTCTTCGACTTTTGAGAGACCAGCGGGCTTTATACCCTGCAACACAGGAGACCAAGATCACACATCTACATCATGTGAAAACGCGTCTCTATGTGCTAGAAAAATAAAAACCGAGGGGTGTTTGGATATGTGCTATGTACGTTACTGATATTTGACTAATTAAAACGTGATATCAGCAGATAGTGTTTTACTATTAAACTTACAATAAGCAGATACTAGGATGTTGCACCTCATTTTGAGATTAATGATCACTCAAGTATGACCAGAACGGGTTCTAAAACACAAATTCAAACATATCCAGGTAATAGAAGAAAGTGGACTGAAGGATAACTTACGGAAGTGACCTTCCTAATGTTTGTGCTTTGATGTATGCATTCGCTGTTCACAAGTAATCATCAATTCTAGTATGCACATTCCAAATGAATATACGTACACAACTTCATTATATTCCTCCTCATATAGTTCCAAAGCCATGAATTAAGGAGTTCCTGCAATTTAATGAAGGAATAAATTTTGATTGACCAAATCTGTGACCCTCTCAAACGAATTTGATTGACTTACCGATCAAACTTTTGACAGCATGAGGTAACACCAATGTTGCTAATCCTAGATCTTCAATTTTAACTTCTCCTGATTTACATTGACAAATATATTGTCACACTTCAAGTCTCTAATTATTAGGCGGCTCTTGACTGTGGAGATAAGTCAAGCCTTGCTCAACCAATTCTTGATAGCCTTCAAATCTACACTTTTATGCTAATATGCTTCTTGCGGTATCTAAATACATATATTACCTTACTCAAACTAAACTTTAATATAGAAGAGAGAACGCAGGAGGAACATGACTTACTGCCTCAAACTCCTGGGATGTGAACAGTTCTCTGATCATGTTAACGGTTTGTTCTTATCGTCCACCCAAGACACCTCCTACTTGATTATGTTCTCATGTTTCGAAGTCTTTGAAAAGTGAACCTTATAATAAGGCTTGAGTTATCCGGACCCTCCCATAGAGAGGGTTTGCCAATGATTGGACGCATCCTCTGGTTGTACGGTATGCATCAACGGTTGCACGGTTTGACTAAAAGCCTATGATATGACACCATAGAGAGGGTTGGGATAACACATCCCTATAATAAACTCTTTCTAGAGGTTTTGATGATTGCATAGCATAGTTTAAAGGGAAAATGGTCTAAAAAGGCATCTAACTTGCCACTTTTTTTTCTTTTGTAGGCATCAAACTTTTTTTCTCCTATTGTATGCAAATACTTTATTAATCTTCCTATTGTAGCAATAAATCTAACGTGGCATGATCTAATCAAGAGATAATTACATAAATTTACATATTTCGTCCCTGTGGCTTTAAACAATTACACCATTCGTCCTTTAGTCAATTACATAAGTTTTTTAAGGGGTTGCCACGTACATTTTAAATCCGCTGATTATGTTTTAGTATTAATTAAACTATTGAACATAAAATAAAATTCTATAAATACAGGATAGATTGGTAAAGAGAAGATCAAGAGATAAACGAATGCTTGCATTGCTAATCCCCTAATTCATTAATGATCTAGTTCTAGTGCAATGTTCATCTAGTGTGCTTAGGTGAAATCTAATGTGCAGGAAGTACACCGTCTGTCATTCCCAAAACTAATATACCTAAAATGGTAGGCACGTATTGTTAGACCCGTTTCCCGGAATACAAATAGGCCCCACCCTATATGGTATCGACTAAGGACTTAATGTGATTGGCTAGTCAACGAATGTGTGTTATAGTCAAGCCCGATAGTCAAAGTGATAATGAATGAATGTTATGTAATAATTATAGAAAGACGGGGACCTAAGTTGCCAAGTTGTAAATGTATTATAAACTTGTAGTGTGGGCAAAATATGAAAGAAAGGACTTAAGGGAACATAGTTGCCAATTGTCCAAAGATGAGATAGCTTAAAAGAGAAGAAACTCTTATACATTCCACAGATTTCTAGATTTTTAGAGAATAAGAGTGTGTGTGTGTGGTGATGTCGGTTTTACAAGAGAAAAGAGAGGGAAAACATGTCCCTAGCAATGATCCTCGTGAGGTAAACTTGTCCAATTTTAGTTGAATTGATAAATTTATGTATTATGGTTCATGAGAGTAATTGGGGGAAATCCATCATATGACCAAGATATGGTCATATGATGATTTAGGATGGAAATTGGGTAAGTTATGGGTTGTATAGACCCTTGGTATTAATATTGTTTAAATGTGATGATAGGTTTTGATGATGATTGTTGGCTAGAGATTCAAGTATGAATGATGATGTTATTCTTGGTAAAATTAGCTATGGAAGGAGGTAAGTAAACCGGTTATAAGTTAATGTGATATAGATTTCAATGCATTATATGTTATGTGTTGTTGATGTTAAGGTTAATGAAGTACTTGATGTGTATGTGCTTATGTGCTAGTAGAATATAAGACTAGTTTGGCATAGCTAGCATATGAATGATACAATAGGTTGGTAGTTGATTTGAGAATGAATGATGATGCTTACAAGGCTTAAGGTATGCGTTTACATTTAATGTTGTGAAAGAATGAATGGTTATGATGTGTAATGTATGAATGATGTATGATGTTGAATTATATCCGCTTTACTTACTAAGCCTCGTGCTTACGGTTTAAGTGTTTAATGTTTTGTAGGTTGTGCAATGATGTTTGACTTAGACTAAGGTCTAAGGTTGGATTATGCGGAAGTTAGAAGATGGTAAGAAAGTAGAGCTTAGGTAGATACCGAGCTCAAGTCAATGTTGTACCCCCGAAAGTCTAAAATGGTTTGTAAGTGTGTTGTCAAGTGTCAGTGTATAAGTTATGGTCGTTGAAGTAATTGAGTCACCAAACGGAATGTCATAACATGGGTTAAGTGTTTATGGCCATGTTTAAAGGAGTGTTTGGATTAATGTATGTTTGTACCCATTTTGGGATTTGAATGGGTCAATAGTCATGGATCAAAGTTGTCATGGTTTTTAATGTTAAATAAGTGTTCGGTTTATGGTTAAAATGTTAGTTTTATGGTTAAAGGTGATCTGGTTAAGTGTAGTATGCAAATGGGTCAAAATGGGTCAAAACGGGTGTTTCCACCCATCACTTTGTAAAACACATTTCTGCGGGTCATTATGACCAAGTTTATGCATATATTTGATGTTTATAATGTTCTAATGATATCTGGAAGTTTTGGTGATTATGTCATGTTATAGAAGTTGTTTTTTCCGGAAATGGGTCAATAGTGCACCAAAGGGTCATGTAGAAAAAGAGGTGTTTGGGACAAGGTCCATTTTAACCCATTTTGGGTCTAACGGGTCAAGTATTTTGGGAAACAAGGTATACTATATATTTTAAGTTAATTGTGGATTACATATATTTAAATATAGGTTTAAAGTGTTGATTTTATGTTTAAAAGTGTTACGGGTCATTTTGAGAAAATAGTGCACTTTAGGGGTCACAGTGCACTTTAGGGTGCCACCACTCATTTTAAAAGTATTGGAGTCTAGTTCTTCTAAAAGTAGTCTCAATGTTTGTTTTGTAACTTATTTTAGTCAGTTTATAAATGAGTGACAGGAGTCAGTAACGGGTCAAAGCGTTTTCGCATAAAAGTTTTAAATTTTGGTCAAATCGGTCACGGGGTGTAACACGTATACCTTCGGTAAACCCATATCTAATTATTTCGAGAATGAAGTTGTAACGGTTTGTAATCCACCGAAAGGATTGTATTTAGTAATAGTATTGGTGTCGGATTCACAACTGGACGTACAGATGAACCCCCCCATCCTGAACCAGTATATATATTCAATATTATTGCGAAATTACTAAAAAGGACATAATTAAATGAGTTTTTGTATATGTTAGATATTTTTGTGGGTAAATAAGTAATTTATTCTTTAAAAGCCCCGGGCTAAAGTTTTTAGCCACTTTTATGGGGCTAAAGTTTTTAGCCGGCTTATTTTACAAGCCCTTCCATAAGCCTCATGACAAACGAGACTTATTTTATTAGCCGGCTTATTTTAAAAGCCCAAGCCCCAATAAGCCCCATATAAGCCCTCCCCAAACATACCCTTAGAGTTAGAATTATTAGATAAGAGTTAAAAGGAGGAGATTGTATATGGAAAAGTGTGAGGTTTTGGATGTTCTAGGTTCAAACTACTTGTGATGTTTCTGTAAGTGAAAATTGCTAAGTATGTTGTATGTTGGAGATCCTGGTGATAGTGGGTACTTATTAAGAATGTGTCATGTTTCAGGTACTTTAGTTATAACATTGAAAGTGATATAAGATTGTTGAACAGTATGCTAGAAAATTACGTTTTTAACCCGATTGTTGGAGTTATGAATATTTAGTTTATATATCAGGTTTTCACAAAAAAAAAAAAAAAAGGTTTATATATCAGGTAACATCAATCTAAGCTACCTACTACTTCTCAAATGAGAGTATCCTTTTATGTGATTTTTTCTGTTAGTAATAGTAGTTTTTGTGGTGCAGCCAAACATGGTAGTTTGTAAGGTTTTTGAGAGTGCGAACCAGTGGCGGATCCAGGATTCCCGAAAAGGGTATGCACGATTTTTAGGAGAGCTATTCAAAAATTTGGTTACGACAAATTTCTGACTCTCTGAGTATGCTTGTGGGCCGACCACAATGAAAGGCTGATTAAGAAAAAAAATATAAATAAAAATCATTAGGAGTGAAATCATTTGGAAGTTACCTCAAATACAAAACGATAGTTGCCAACATTAATAGGCCTGACTAACAAACTTTCAAGAACTTGGTCGTAGGTATCATTCTCAGCAGATCCGACGTATGTCAGTTTCAATTCCAAATCTGAAAGGCCAAGAATGAGCACATCAGAAAGAAACTATTGGACATAAATGGCAGAAATATGATTTATAACCAACGGTGACAGAACAAAAAAGAAAGATATAACTTGCAGAACTACATGACGAAAATTGGTCAAAGTAATCAGTTACGATTTGACTGACCTTGCTTTGCATTAGGAAGACGTCCTTCATTAGGCGACTAATTTGAATCCTGGTTTAGAATAAAAAATATATAATAATAAGTAGTTATCAGAGAATTCATAAGAAAATGATCTACAAATTGTTACGTTATACCTTCCTCCCCGATGCAAGTCAATAGTCAGACCTCTGGTCACCTCAACTGCAACAACTCCAGCAAGCAGAGCATATAATGATTGCGATTGTTTATTTAAATTCCTCCTGCAATATCACATAAAGCATATATAAGGGGGTGTTTGGGATTGTTTATTTACAACTTATTATTAATACATGCTACCTACTTATTAATACATGCTCATTATGTTGTGTTTGGGATTTGCTTATATTGAAGTACTTATCTACTTAAGATTGTCAACAACTCAAGTTGAAACACATGCTCTTGAAAAAGCAATGAACCATAAAATCAGTTTATGCTCTAAAGTTTAAGCCATCCGTAATCGACATAAGAAAAAATGGTTCAATAGCAAGGAAGTGAGGAACTTATACACATGTTAAGCGACACATACCGGACATAGCTAAAAAGTACTCACAATTTGCCACACATATGGTAGTGTAACTTTAAAACAAAAAATGCAAATTGGTAACATACTTAACTTCAAACACATTTCATCAAACACTTGGTGTGCAGAAAATCCCATCATCAGTTCATAAAATAAAACATTTAGAAGTTCGTCATATACATCACAACTCAATCAAATGGGTTCCATGAAACATGTAATCGAGGACTAATATATTTTAGCAAAATATATAAATTAAACATACCTATAACATTTCCGAGCAGATTATGGCAATAGGGCATAAAAATTCGATTATGTCAATACCTGAAAAACAAAATCGAATTAGAAATTTAAAGGCAGCAAATCGTGAAAAAAAATTACTGATAAATGAATGGATGTGTTTGTTAGGGATTGAATATTGTTTTGATTTTCGTATTTATCAAAATCATAAAAAGAAGGAATCAAAACAGATTATGATCCAAAGTGTTTGTGTGGAGTCGATTATTTTCTTATTGAAATCGAGTTGTGGGGGTTGAGTTTAGGGTTTGTGGGAGGTTTTTGTTGAAATCAATAAGGTCTGAAATATCACAGGTTCTTAATTGGTTTGGATATTGATTTTGAATTGTAGTGTTTTTGATTGGCGGCGTTTTTTATTAGGGTTTATAGTTTGAAGATGGATGAGCGAGAGAGAATTGCGTGTGTGTGTGTNAAAAAAAATACTGATAAATGAATGGATGTGTTTGTTAGGGATTGAATATTGTTTTGATTTTCGTATTTATCAAAATCATAAAAAGAAGGAATCAAAACAGATTATGATCCAAAGTGTTTGTGTGGAGTCGATTATTTTGTTATTGAAATCGAGTTGTGGGGTTTGAGTTTAGGGTTTGTGGGAGGTTTTTGTTGAAATCAATAAGGTCCGAAATATCACAGGTAATTTGTATGGATCTTAATTGGTATGGATATTGATTTTGAATTGTAGTGTTTTTGATTGGCTGCGTTTTTTATTAGGGTTTATAGTTTGAAGATGGATGAGTGAGAGAGAGTTGCGTGTGTTTTTTTTTTTAGTATTGGTATCAAATGAAACTCCCAATTGGTATTCCGCCCCAGAATTCATTGGTTGGACTTTTTTTGAAGTCAAAGCATCCAGGACCGTCGGATAGTGGAAATGCCAGGTGTCGAATTTAGAGGATTTTTGGAGAGGAGATTAGTTGACAAAACCTTGTTTTATATAGATAGTAGATTTTTTTTGCAAAGGTATGTGCATAAACACTGATAATTTGATTTTTTGCTTGGTTTTTGAAAATATCAATTGCTTGTGTTATGTCGGATTGTCTAAACTCTAAACATTTTTGCTCTCAAGATATGCTTAGTTGTTGCTACTACATGTTAATGTTTCTATGGGTTGTTTTATTGATTCTCTTATTTTCAACATTTTCATTTCGTCGTACGCCTCATTTTTAGTCTTTAGGTTAGTGTTTTAAAAATTTTATTGAACTTCTGTTTATCAAAATTGTTGGCCACATTAGTTTTCGTATTTTGGCTATAGTTGGTTTACAGATATGTTTCATTTGGTTGTGATGATCTTTCGAGTATGTAGTTTGGCTAGGTAGAATTGAAGGATAGTTGAGTGCGAGATTGCCTCGGCTTAGCAACCTCTATTATTGTGAATGCATGAATTAATTTGAGCCAAATTTTTTTGTAGATCCAAAATCTTGGGTTTAAATATGTTTTTTAAATTTCTATTTGGTTATGAAAATAGTTTTTAGAAATTTAGTTTGTTTATATGGTGTCTGTTGCACTTGTGGGTTTGGTCAGAATTGTAGCAAGATTTGTTGTGGGTGTGTTTGGTGGTTTTGAGATTTCTAAACTTATGTCTAGATCTGTACATTTGTATAAGGCCAATGATTTTGTTTGAGGCTTTGAAATAATGTATGCTTTGCAGTAAATCGGTATCGAAATCTGCCATTTGGTGTCAATATATGTTATTTGGGTTCAAGATATGATACAACCTTGAATGATCGAAATCTGCCATTTGGTGTCAATATATGTTACGGAATATTTGGGTTCAAGATATGATACAACCTTGAATGAATTTTGTGTTACTCCGTATTAGATTTGAGATTTTTTGTTATTTTGAGCGCCATTTTTGAAATTTGACTGCAAAAGAAAAGCATGGACAGGACTACAGGAGACTGCTTTTTTTGCCTTGACCGAATCAGAATCCACTCTGTCTAAAATTCCTTTAGTGATCGAGACGTGTCATGCTCTTTGAAAATAAGGTTGTGCTTTCAAAATATAGTGATTGAGACGCGTCATGTTTTTTTTCAATCTAAGACTACATAAAGAAACCACTGATATGCCTAAAAAAGGAAGACAACTAAGGGGGCGCTTGGTTCGGGGATATTGGGGGCATTTGCATTTTAATTGCCCTCAAATATCGTGTTTGGTTGACAATTTGGAGGAATTTACAATTCTACGAATTACCAAAATGGAGAGAATTAGAATGACTTCAAAAAGTGAGGAATTTTAATTTACTTGAAAAAAAAATTTATAAATTTTTTTTCTTATTGTTTTTTATAAACTTTTGAATAGAATATTTATGAAAATTTTTTTTATAAACTTTCTTTATAAATTTTTTATAAACCTTTTTTATAAACTTTTTTTTATAAATTTTTTATAAACTTTTTTTTATAAATTTTTTATAAACTTTTTTATAATTTTTTTTATAAACTTTTTTTTATAAATTTTTTATTAACTTATTTTAATTTTTTTTATAAACTCTTTTTTATAAATTTTTTTGTAAACTTTTTTTATAAATTTTTTATAAATTTTTTTTATAAAAATTTTATAAATTTTTTATAAACTTTTTTTTTTAAATTTTTTTATAAAATTTTTTTATAAATTTTTTATAAACTTTCTTTATAGATTTTTTATATATTATTTATAAATTTTTTTTATTAATTTTTTATAAACTATTTTATAAATTTTTTATAATTTTTTTTATAAACTTTTTATAATTTTTTTTATAAACTTTTAAATAGAATATTTATGAAATTTATATTAAAAAAATAAAAAAAAATATTTATAAATTTCTGTCAACCAAACATAACAAGATATTTTAAATTCCGAAATTTTAAATTCTCATATCAAATTCTCCAACCAAACGTCCCCTAAAGGTACTTATAAAATCAAAATGAGTTTGCCAACAAATAAAGTATGCTCTATTTTAATCACCGGATATAATCGGTTATCTAGACAATACTCTTTGTGGAAAAAAACTATTCGCCGTCAAATTATTGTCAAAAACTGGACACCGCTGCCGTTAGGCGCGGGTACTCGGCTAGTATATATATATATATTTTGCATTGATCTGTTGCACTTAGCAGGTTTTTATATGAACATGTATCCTATGCATGTATGTGTATTAAGGTGTATGTAAGAAAACATACATGTTTTGTATGAACATGCATGTTTTCTGATGCAAAATTGGAGTTCTCGCAGTTCCCGCACTTAACAGGGTTTTGAAAATAAAGATACACTATATATATATATATATATATATATATATATATATATATATATATATATATATATATATATATATATATATATATATATATATATATATACTAGACGAATACCCGTGCATAGCAACGGAATTCCTAGCGACAGATAATTAACGATTTGTGATATTGTGGTGAGTGTTTTGTGTAGCGTTCAAACTAAAACGTGAATCGATCATAATGTAATTGCAAACGGTACACGATAACTAAAATCTAGAAAAATTCTTAACATCTATCAAACAACATATAAAAACATTTAATGAAGCTGAAAGTAAAACATTACATTAGTTATGAGATAAAAACTAACACACGTTAGTCTTCGCGTAAAACTTCTTGATAAACGACATTCGAGGTGTAGATTCCTGCTTGACGAAACTCTTTAACTGGTTTAAAACTTTTTGCAATTTCAAAGTAGACATTTGTTTGAACCGGAGAAAATATATGCATTACTTTTATTTTTTAATATGTGTCGTCGTTTAAAAATTTTTACTCCCTCCGTCCCAAAATATAAGTCCACTTTGATATTTTTGATTATCCCAAATTTAAAGTCCACTTTCAATAACAACTAATCAAAATGCTTGTAAGTGGGTAATCATGAAATTTTATTGGTTAATATTATAAGGGTCACACTTTTCTTAATTAACTTTGTAAAATTTGGAAATGGACATATAATTTGAGACCAAAGGAGTAATTTTTCATGTGTCCCCGTTCAAATTTTAAATCTCACTTTGGTATTTAATAATAAAAAGGTCATTAACTATAATGTAGTCACTTTAGTGAAAAAAGACTTTCATTTTACATGTGTATTTTATGTGCTTCTATGTCAAATTAGATTATGTCATGCCGGTCTCGTCTAGAGTCATGGACTCATGGGCTCGAAAAAATCCGTTGTAGCAAAATATGTGTATTACCTTTTTCTTTTTTTTCTGATAACTCGTTTCTTTATAAACTAATGCAACTACCGATAGTTGGAATTACAATTTTGTTTACGTAATCATTTTGAATTTTCGGATCTTGAATTAAAACTACAATTTTGGGAAAAATTGTAGTTTATAGTCTCACTCTCATCTTCTTAATTACTTATGTAAGTGAAAATAGAAATTCTTAATTACTCCGTACTTACGTAAGTGAAAATAGAGTGGTCGGTATTTTTATAGCCTTTTGCAATCACAATATACAATTCACATGCTCTTAATTAAATGCCTCAATTCACGGTTCTTGAGATTTTCACAATAAATGATATGTACTTTTGTTTCTTTCTCATTTGTAACGTATAGGTACAGGGGGTAAACATCTGTCCAGGTCTAGGCACCCAACTTCACAATATTGAACCGTTTCCTTTATGATGTCCACAAACTACATCGGAACCAACACCCGTCTAAAGTTCAACTTTTGTCTTGATAAGATTCAAATTTCAAAATGTAAAATTTTGACATTTTGTGGTTTTTAATATAGAATTTAAAAATGATGCTTCAAGTTTCCAAATAATAAAATCATTCTGAATTTTCGGATCTTGAATTTAAGAAAGTTAAAAATTAATGATTTTTTACATTTAAAAACTTTATTAAGGTTATAGCATATCCAAAATTTCGAAGTTTTAATTTTTTTATTACTTACAAATTAGAATTTTGAAAGTAAAAAAAGTTAACTTGTGATTTCTATGTTTTAACCTAAATAATAAATAAATAAATAAATAAATAAATAAATAAAAACATATTTTGATTTTATCAACTTCCAAAACCTACGGTAATTCTTAGTTCAAATTTCAGTCCCGTATTCCGATTGTTCTGTACATTTCAATTAAATAGTTACCAACAAAATTTCACTAAAATAATCAACATCAAAATTTGAGTAAATTAAGTTTTAAGAACACTAATATTTAACAAAAATATACCATTTCAAATCACTAACAAAACACATGTAAAAAATCCAAGCAATCAGCAACAGTTCTTGAAGGAAAGCCATAGTTCCGAATGTTGGTAGCAGATTCCGGCGATGGCGGCGACATATCTGAGAAAAAAATAGTTAAAAAGAATAAGAAATACAAGATCTAACAAAAAAATGTAAATCAATAAAAAAACCTATAAAAGATGAAAATGTTACATATCCATTCCTACAAAGAAAAAATATAAATCAGCACCATAAAGCGGCGGCTAGAATAAAAAAGGGCCAAAAACGTTATAAAACTGAGATCTACCAATAAATCATACAAAACTTATATATGATACAAATAAATCTAACAAAAAAACTCAAAAAAATACCTTAGAACTTGAAAACCCCTTCTGTGACACGAAGAACCAATAAAATTTGGTAGTGACAATGGCGGACTCAGATGAGGGTTGTGTAGGATTCATATGGTGCGGCGGCTGTTATAGATAGGGTATGGAGGTGTGTGTTTTAGGTTAGAGAGAAAGAAAGAGAGGAGAGGAGTTGTGTGTGTGATTTATTGTGTTGTGGGTGTGATTTATTGATTTACAGTTTCGTTTTCATTCATTACTTTCCATCAATACTGGAATTGCATCGATTGGTTGACAAGGGTAAAATGGGCATTGAATGAAATTTCAGTTTTTCACATTTCCACTTTTCCACTTTGACCATTTTTCCATTACTAGGCGAGTACCCGTGCATAGCAACGGAATTCGTAGCGGCAAATAATAAACGATTTTTGATATTGTGGTGAGTGTTTTGTGTAGCGTTCAAAATAGAACGTGAACCGATCAGAATGTAATTGCAAACGGTTGTACTACACGATAACTAAATTCTAGAAAAAATTCTTAACATCTATCAAACAACATATAAAAACATTTAATAAAACTGAAAGTAAAACATTACATTAGTTATGAGATAAAAACTAACAACACACATTACTCTTCGCGTAAAACTTCTTGATAAACGACATTTGAGGTGTAGATTCCTGCTTGACGGAACTCTTTAACTGGTTTAACCAATACCTTTGTTGTTCTACGTGATATCCCTTTAGACAATGTCACATAAAGCTGGCCATGCGAGAAAACAGAGTCGGGCAAATAGACACCCACATTTGGAATTGTTTGGCCTTGAGCTTTATTAATAGTCATCGCAAAGCTAAGGCGAATAGGGAACTGTGTTCTCTTTAGTTTAAAAGGGAACATGTCTTCTTCAAATGGAGCAAGAGGAATTCTTGGCAACAGCACTCTAACTCCAGCGTGTTGTCCGACAGCAATCTCAGCATTGATGACATTTGGGTCAAAACGTTTACATATCAACCTCGTGCCATTACATAATCCATTTGCCGGATCGAGATTCCTTAAAAGAATAATCGGGCATCCTATTTTCAAACGCAGGCAATGAGGGGGCAACCCGCTCACGTTGAGCGAGTTTAAGAATTCCAAAGGATAGAAGTTGTGGGTGTCGTCTTCTGCTTCATCAAAACTATAGTGTAACACAGTTTTTTATCAGTGTTTATTCCGTATTTTTTTCAGTTTAATTTTTTTGACGTGTTAAAATTTATGTTTTTTGTTCTGTACTTTCAGTTTTGTATTTTTATAACAGAAAAAGTAAGTAAAAGAAAAAGAGGAAAAAGAAGATGACGGTACGTAGTATTTTAAGGGGTTCTTTATAACCTATGACTTGTTAATAGACTATGGTACAAATTTTACAGGTTGTGGGTAGTTGGTTGAATTCGAATTTTCAAATATCAATGTTTTCCTATAAGCATATGGAGTAATTGTGTGCTATTTGTCATTATACAAATATTTTTGACGTAAAGAGTATCATGCTTGTTTTCCAAAGTTGCAAAAATTCTTTGTTGGCAACAATTACCAAAATAATAAATATTCTCATTTAGTCATTTAGTCAAAAGATTCTTTGGTTGCCTACTACTTGCCTCGAGCCCAACAATATTTAGATACATTAATTAACCATCAGTTATAACATCATGTGAATGTAAAAGTAATAAACTTAAAAACTTATGTTTTCATAAAATTAATTATAATTTTTTATTCCCATTCATAACCAATTTAAGGATTGAAAATATATCCCATGCTAAACTCCGCAAAAGTTAACGGTAAGATGTATGGTCTTGCACTTCCAAAAAATGATAAGTTCAGCTTCATAAATTGTCAATAATATGAGTTTTGATCCTATTTTCAGCTTTCGCAGTTCCCTATTCAAACTATTCAATTTTTTGGGCTTTGGTTCCCATTTTCAGCTTTCTCGGTTCCCTGTAATTCAAATTATTCATTTTCTTGAATTTTCAACTTTGCCACAGCAACCAAATTTACCAAAACCAAAATTGTTTAAAGTGTCGGGTTTTCTTAAGCAAGAAAAAAAATCTTAAAAAGAATCAAACACTATATATCCAGATTTTAAATATGGTGAGGTTTTTATTTTAGCAAGAATTGACAACCAATTATTGCATCAAATATAAAAGGTTAGAAAATCGCTTACCAAGTTTGGCAGCCCAATTAAATTACTACCAGTAACAAATCAACCATCTTGGTAATAACTAACCACTTTATAGTCATGGCCTTACAGAAGCTTCTAATGATCTTAATGGATATGTAAAAACAATGACAGGCATTGGCTTTGGAAAACAAAATACAAACACAGAACATTGTTTGTGATGATGATGATGATAAAAAAATAAAAAAAAAAAATAAAAAAAAAATAAAAAAAAAAAAAGAAAAAACATTGCTAATGATCTCGCTATAAGAAAAATATATAAATAAAAAATCTTTAACATCATTAGCCTCAAATCATATCACCCGCCTCAATATCATAAAAAACGGATATGACTAACAAGTAACAAGGGTTTTCAGAAAGCTTTAGATCTAATGCGAAAATAGAAGAGAACGAAGCATTATAACTATAAAAATCGACTAACTCAAAACTGCCACAACAAAGATAAACATATGCCTTCAACAACAAACATGAAACTCGAAAATAAATGAACACATGATTACTATGTTCGATGGTCGTAAGGTTGTCTCGAGTTTCAGCCGATGGGTAGTAACTCTAAAAAGCATCTTAACAGATCCAAACATACCTGAGACCACATAAAAAAAACAAAAAGAAAAAAAAAAATGTCAGCCAATCTCGGTAAATAGATGCTTTACCATAACAAATATTATAGTAGTGGGCCAAAAATACCTTTCAACTTTCCAGAAACGGATTCGGTAACAGCGGCAACAAACTCCAATGGTGGTTACAACAGATCTACATGCATGCCTACAATTTAAACAACAAATCAGTAACAAATTTATAAAAAAATATAGTATATTATAACAAACAACTGAAAACGAAGTTACAAAAAAATTAAATAAAAGGAAACTCAAAAATAAACTTATAAAAGGACTTACACATCAAACTTTTAAACAAATTTTAGAAAGAAACAATATATAGATCTATAAAAATTCCGAAAAATTTCGGCGAGGCAGATCTAAAAAAAATATCGAAAAAATTATAAATACAATATATAGATCTATAAAAATGAAAATAAAAACTTAGAATATATAGATCTAGAAAAAACAAACTCAAAACAACTATCAAAACTTGGAGAATCTGGTGATATCGTAGTTTGTGTTTTAGTGAGAGAGAGATGGGATGTGAGGCGGTGTATTTTAGTTAGAGGGGGATAGTGAATGTTTTTTTAGGTTATGAAAGATTCGAATATATATGGGCTAGGATCGGGTATCTGAATCTTAAAATTCAGGTTTGGAGTCAGGTTCGGTTTTAGGAAAGTAATAGATAAGATGGACAAGGGCAAAATGGGGATTAAGTGAAAATTCAGTTTTTCACTTCTTGACTTGTTGACCATTTTTGCTTTATAATTAGTTAAGATATATATATATATATATATATATATATATATATATATATATATATATATATATATATATATATATATATATATATATATATATATATATAGTGTGTGTGTGTGCTCTTTGCTCCTAACTTGTTTTTGTAGCACATAACCATAGCTCGATTCCCCGGTGCCCTCATTACGGGGGAGCACTTAGCTAGGGGGAGCTTGTATTCCGTCAACAATGACGATGCCCTTTCAAGGATGCTCGTGTCTACTCTCCTCAACACCAACGACACCTTTTTGATTCTACAAAAAGGGGGAGAAGTAACGGGAAAACTCATTAAAAATTTATCAACGCATAATTTTACCTAAAATGAGTTTATATTTTGTAATCATCAAAAAGGGGGAGATTGTTAATACAAATAATGTCAAAAACGTTATTCGCATTATTCGATCTTCTTGTGTTTTGATAATCACAAAATATAAAGACATGTTATGTAAAGTTACGGTTAATAAGTTTTTAACCGAGGAAACTCGTTACTTCTACGAAGCTTCTACAACGTCACTTCAGGTATGAACAAACTTTATACCGTCATTAGTTTGGTGATCAAAGAAGTTTTATTTTCTTATAAACTTACATTTTCAAGTGTGACAAAACATTTTCACAAAAGTATTTTTGTGATTTTAAAGAAATGTTTTATTAAGAATGTGTAACAACTATTTTCCCCCCCAAATCAGCTAAAACCACACCAGATAAGTTTTCCACCACGTCAGGACAAAAAGGGAGCGTTTTTGTCTGGACAGTCCCTTAAAGGGGTCGGCGGTCCCTTAGTGATAAAGGACCGTCGCCTATTGACGGGACCGCCAGACCAGTCCTGTCGTCTATAAATACTGAAATGTTACACTTCAAAAAACAAGGATTTTCACACACAAAACTGTTTTTATTTTCCCCTTGAGTCTTTGATATCTATAACATGTCGGTATATGTTTATAAGTGATTTCCTCTTCCGTCAAGTGCAAGAGAAGAACTCTCGATATCAATGAAGTCTCGAGATGTTATAGGTGTCCACACACAAATGTAACAAGTGTCACGATGATAGGTTTTGTAAATATTGTCATTGTGATCCGACTTGTGTGTGAGTCAAGGAGGGGATATTTGTGTGAACTTGGATGGTGATGTAGATCCAAGAAGTGTTGTAACTAGATTAGTTCATGTATTGGTGTTAGGAGAATGATGTCCTAGTGTGTAGGATAGGATCTTGTCGAAATGTTATGTGTAGACTTGGATCGGGTGAAGATCCAAGTGAGTCATGTGTGTAGTCTTGGTTCGGGTGAAGAACCAAGTATGTCTATTGTGTGAAGGCTTGGTTCGGGTGAAGAACCAAGTGTGTCTAAGTGTGAAGGCTTGGTTTGGGTGAAGAACCAAGTGTGTCGATTATATGAAGACTTGGATCGGGTGAAGATTCAAGATGGACAAGAGTGATTGTTCGTGTGGCCACGTGGGCCTTGGTGTAGATTGGTTCTAGCTACGATTAGAACTCGATATTATGCTTAGTGTCGTTAAGCCTTGTGTAAGCATGTGTACGGATTTCTCCGCCTGAAGGAGTGTGTTGATATAGTGATTGATAACTCTCGAGTGTGGTACTCGGGGAGTGGATTAGGACGAAGAGTGAGCTTCGTTTCGAACCACTATAAATCGCCGCATCTATTTGGTTGTGTTCTTTCCTTACTCTTTACATTACTTATTTATTTATGCATGTTACAAGTTAAGTTGTTATCACATAACAAGTAGATTTCAATAAGTTTGCAAAAGAATACAAACCGGACCTAAAAACGGAAAAACGTTTTAACAACTAAAAAGAAACGGTGAAACTATTCAACCCCCCCCCCTTCTAGTTTCTACAATTTTGTTTTGTTGTTATATTGTTTAGGTGAAAATGCCAAAAGCCACGGTCGGTGATGTCTCAAAAACAAAAGAATACATTCGAAAAGTCTCTTCTACACCCGACATGTCTCCCGGTGTGGCATGTTTCTATAGAGATATAGAAACTACAAACATCTACGAGGGAAGAATTGTCGATCCTTCGTATTATCAATCCGACAATATCGAACGAATGTTTTGAAATGTTCGTCTCGATTGTCTCTTTACTATCAATGAGCCCATCGCTCCTCGTTTCGTTCTAGACTTCTATAGCTAAGTAACGTTGCAAACCGATACTTATGGCTTTCTCCTCATCTCCTTTATGATCCAAAACGAATTCATCACTCTCACCCATGCTCAATTTGCTCAAATTCTTGGTATCCCATATAGCGGTCAAGCCGTGTACTCAAACGAGTGGGATCTTGCTTCTCTTAAATGAAATAGTCCACATGAAGGTCCTTACTTTTCTAAAATCCCCACTCCTGACGACATTCGTCGACTTCTCGAGCTAGAATGTGGTACGACTGGCAGAGTGATAAAGTCAAGGAATGTCGACATTCATGCCAACCAAATTCTTCTTAAAGAGATAACGCCCGACATGAGGTATTGGGAAGAACTCATTCAAGAGAATGCGTTCGGTACTGGTGGTCATCTCATGGCGAGCATAGCTCACATGTTGTACTGTGTAGTTGTTGAAGAAAATTACAACTTGGCTTATCTCTTTGTCAACCGCATCATGACCGCCAAAACCACTCCACATGCCAATCTTCCATATGGGATGTTCCGTACTAAAATTTATCCTACCTTACATCCACTAACTGTTTTTCGTGCTTGACGCTCTCGAAGTGACAAGGGCAAGTCTCGTCGCTCTATGTCCTTCGCTCCTTGTGGTTCAACTTTTCATCGTGGAGATTATGATGAGGTGGAAGGCCCTTCACGGGTTAGTACCTCATCTCCCACGACCTTTGTGGATGACCTTCCCGACCTTGATCTNTCCACATGCCAATCTTCCATATGGGATGTTCCGTACTAAAATTTATCCTACCTTACATCCACTAACTATTTTTCGTGCTTGACGCTCTCGAAGTGACAAGGGCAAGTCTCGTCGCTCTATGTCCTTCACTCCTTGTGGTTCAACTTTTGATCGTGGAGATTATGATGAGGTGGAAGGCCCTTCACGGGTTAGTACCTCATCTCCCACGACCTTTGTGGATGACCTTCCCGACCTTGATCTTCAAGATTAACAAATTCCGCAACCTCACGAAAGAAATGAAGAACTCCTCTACAATCGACAAACATCCTTGATGATTCGGACACAACAAATGCACAAAGAAGTTAGAGGTGGTTTCAAGTCCATGGGGAAGATGCTTAGGAAGCTTGTTGGGAAAAAGTAGTGGGGATTTGGTTGTGATTTTATTAGACATTATGGGGTGCTTATTAGACAATTTTATTTGATGTTGTTTTTCCGATGTATTCGGAAATACTTGACTACTTTGATGTATATTGTTTGCTACATGTTTTATGCTTAGAACCTTGCTATCTAGCTATTGTTGTTGACATGTTTTTAGTTTCTTAATTCGCAACATATTAGTTTACTGATGCTTGGGTTTTGCAACCTTCGCAGTAGGTTTTACCTCTCAAGGGATCTTGAGAAGCTTGCAACCCTCACCAGGCAGTGTACCTAACCGATTTAGTATAGTGTAGTGGCAAGTAGCGGAGAATTGATCGTTCTCTCGGGGAATAGTGTCGTTAGGATTGAAAACTACTCTAGTTTAGGTCTAAGGGTTGAGGGATGATTCTTTTTGTATTTTTATATTTTATGAAAGCAAGTAAAATCTCGAGTATTTGGAAGAGTGGGCGAAATTAGTTGCTAGTCAACTAACCCAAATAACTACAATTGCAAATAAAATAAAATAACAAAAAAATTAAATTGGTTGTGAAACTTATTTGGAGAGAAGTGTGTTTACTTAGATTTCCTTACTCCCTAGCTATCTTTTACCGGTTAATTGGTTTGTTACAATTGTATGGATGATGGGTTGTATTCCTTTAAACCATTCGTAGGGCCGTGTACGATCTTCCCTAACTCTATAAGCTCCTACTTCACTCTATGTTGAGCCGACTACTAGCTCCTAACATGAGATCACTAGAGTTCACTTATGCATTAAATACAACCATATAATCGTAGTATATATCCGATTCATGTTTCTTAAGACGTTCAAGCAAGTTACCATATAGGAGGTTAGCCAGTTTTCTTAAGCCTAACATCGACATCACCCACCCAGAACAATCAATAAAAAACCAACAACAAGTAATCAATAGCTAGGTTTCATTAGATCTACGCAAACACAAGAGAAACCTAGCCTAGCATGTTAAAATAAAGACAAGCATAAGATATAATGAAGCAACACATAGACATATTGATTGATTTGAAGGAAGACTTATCTTTAATTAAGCATGAGTGAATCAAGGGTGGAAAACCCTTGAAAATACTGTAAAATACGACCTAGGGTTTATCCCTAAAGTTCTCCCAAAAGTTACACACCTAATGAATGAAAATTATAAAACTATATATAGATTTTACAATCTGAAGGCGTCACGTTATAGCATGTGACGCCGTCACCTCGCCGCCAAAACCCTTCTCGGATTGCTCAGATCCATTCTTGACGCCGTCCCCTTCTAATTGGCTCTGTGCCATCTCTCTTAAGAATATAACGTGACGGCCTAGGCGTCACAAAGCGTGACACCGTCGCGTGTTAAATCGTCACAACTCTCTGGTGCGTCTCATGTAATCTCATATCCACCTCTTTATCAAAACGTGATGCCGTCACCTCGTAAAGCGTGATGCCTTCAGGTACAATTTCCAGCATGATTTTGGGACTTTGTCGTTTTCTTCACTTTTATGCTCCAAAAACGTCCAAAATACCTTCTTTTACAGATTTCCTCTCCAAAGTACCTAAAATGACAAAAGGAACGATTTAAGGCAATATTTGATCAAATAATTACGGATTAGGGCTTAAATGACCCCCTAAAAGCGTAACACTTTTCGCCTCATCAAATACCCTTACACTTGAGATTTGCTTGTCCTCAAGCAAATGCGTTTTTATTCCAATCAAAATATGAGCTAGGGGTCATTTAAAGCTAATATAAAAGTAATTACAATAAATAGTTATTCCACCCTAGTCATAAAAAGCACGGAAATCATACACTAGCCCTTAGCAAATAGATTACCATAGGCTTGGGAAAGGATCAAAAACCTCCTCCATTGGCGTACGCACCTAAGATAAACTATCAAAGAGGGCTTTTCAAGGGTTGTTAGGTGTTGGGATATGATAAACACGGTTTGTTGGGATAAAGGTTATTTTTAGTGGTGGCGAGTTAACTATCTTGGTCAAATACATGCACAACGTGGCGTTGCTAAGCTAAGACTCGTCTCAACTTAAGCTAAAAAAGGGAAATAATAAAAATATAAATAAACATAAAATGAAACGGGATGGTAGTTAGTATGTTTTTTCTCTTTTCTCTTCTTCTTTTTCCAATTTTTTTTCGTTTTTCTTTTTTTCTTTTTATTTATTTATTTTTTTTTATTTTTTTTTTGCATACACTCTTGTCCTACTATCCAAAATAATACATCATAGGGGCCTCGGTTCTCCCCTTACACTTGAACTTTTACATACTTTACAATTAACTATTCTAATGACTCGAATTAAGATAATTGAAAAAACTTGGAGTACTTTAAAACATTAACGCACATATGGGGGTAATAATCGATGTTTTTCCCCATTACTCCATTACACTAGTACTTTACCCATGAGTCCCAATCATCCTAAAACAATATGTACAAGATATGAATTCGACTTAGCAACCATGTAATCAATTAGACAATTAACTAGGGGTTTAAACAATTGTTGTCACAATAATGCACTAAAGATGAGTACATACAAGGTAGGATAAGGCGATTTGGGCGAACATTTGGGGTGGATTGTAAACGAAAGAAAAGACAGGCTCTGAGGGGTGTAATAGGGCTATCGGGTACTAAAAATGAGTACTGATGACGTGGGATTGCGACCACACAACAGGTTTTACCACTCGAGGGATCTCAAGAGGCTTGCAATCCCACCAGGCAGTGTACCTGGTCGGTGTAGTATAGTGTAGTGGTAAGTATGGGGGATTGATCGTTCTCTCACAGGGAATAGTGTTCGTTAGGTTAGAAAAGCTACTCTAATAGGGCTAAGGGCGAAGGAAGATTATTTTTTGTATTTTTATATTTTTATAAAAGCAAGTAAAATCTCGGGTTTTGGAAGAGTGGGCGGAATTAGTTGCTGGTCAACTAACCCAAAAACTACTATTGCAATAAAAATAAAATAACTAAAACTATTGTGGTTGTGAAAACTTATATGGAGACAAATGTGTTTACTTAGATTTCCTTACTCCCTAACTATCTTTTACCGGTTAATTGGTGTGTGTATTAATTGCGTGGATGACGGGTGTATTCCTTAACAATTCATGGGGTGGCATACATATCTCCCCAATTCTATGAGCTCTTATCTCCTCCTACAACGATGCGTAAGCACAATCATAGGGATTGTAAACAGTGGCTCATGCGTTAAATACTACCTTAATAACCTAGTATGCATTGGTTACATGTTTCTTAAGACGTTCAAGCAGGTTACCATATAGGAGTTTAGCCAGTTTTCTTAAGCCTAACATCGATGGAACATTCATCCAAGACAAGTAATAACACACCAATCAACCAATAATTAATAGTTAGGTTTCATTAGATCTAAGCAAACACAAGAAAAACCTAGCCTAACATGTTAATTGAAAGACAAGCATAAGATGTAATTAACCAACGCATAGACATATTGATTAATTTAAGTGAGGACTTATCTTTAATTGAACATGAAGGATTCAAGGGTGAAAAACCCTTGAAAATACAACCAAATTTGTCTTTTGGGTTTTGCCCAAAGTTGCACCAAAGGATCCACACTAATGATGGAAAAATAGAAAAGTATATATAGAAAATACATTCTGACGGCGTCAGGTTATAGGTTCTGACGCCGTCAGCTCGCCGCCACTAGGGTTCTCGGATGGCCTAGATCTACTTCTGACGCCGTCACCCTTTAATTCACTCTAGGCCGTCACTCTTTAGCATTACACCTGACGGCCTACTCCTTTTAACACCTGAGGCCGTCAGGTGTAAACATCTTGTTTTCTTCATAGGGCGTCTAGTGTAATCTGATTTTACTCCTTTGTCAACGTTGGCTGACGGCGTCACCTTGTGACTCTGACGCCGTCAGGTGGGAAATCCAGCTTCTTTTGAGACTTTGTTGTTTTCTTCACTTTTATGCTCCAAAAACGTCCAAATATGCATGTATTCCAGAATTCTTCTCAAAAGTACCTAAAATGACAAAAGGAACAATTTAGGGCAATATTTGATCACATTTACTCGAATTAGGGCTTAAATGACCCCTTAAAACGGGTACACTTTTCGTCTCATCAAATACCCTTACACTTGGGATTTGCTTGTCCTCAAGCAAATGAGCTTTTATTCCAATCAAAATATGAGTTAGGGGTCATTTAACACAAATATAAAAGTAATTACAACAAATATTTACTCGACCCTAATCATAACAAGCACGGAAATCATTCACTAGCACCTCACAAATAGTGTTTGGATACTCTCATCTCTCAAGTGTCATAGAATTACATCTCATAAATGCAAATGGAAAATATCTCTCACTATCTGTCATAGCAAATAGATTACCATAGGCTTGGGAGAGGATCAATTACTCCTCCACTAGGCGTAAGTACCTAAGATAAACTATCAAAGAGGGCTTTCCAAAGGGTTGTAACGTAAGGTGTAGGGATATGATAAACACGGTTTGGTTGGAATAAAGGATATTTTGATGGTGGCGAGTTAATTATCATGATCAAATACATGCACTATACAATGTTGCTAAGCTAAGACTCGACTCAATCTTAAGCTAAAAACANGTTACTCGAATTAGGGCTTAAATGACCCCTTAAAACGGGTACACTTTTCGTCTCATCAAATACCCTTACACTTGGGATTTGCTTGTCCTCAAGCAAATGAGCTTTTATTCCAATCAAAATATGAGTTAGGGGTCATTTAACACAAATATAAAAGTAATTACAACAAATATTTACTCGACCCTAATCATAACAAGCACGGAAATCATTCACTAGCACCTCACAAATAGTGTTTTGATACTCTCATCTCTCAAGTGTCATAGAATTACATCTCATTAATGAAAATGGAAAATATCTCTCACTATCTGTCATAGCAAATAGATTACCATAGGCTTGGGAGAGGATCAATTACTCCTCCACTAGGCGTAAGCACCTAAGATAAACTATCAAAGAGGGCTTTCCAAAGGGTTATAACGTAAGGTGTAGGGATATGATAAACACGGTTTGGTTGGAATAAAGGATATTTTGATGGTGGCGAGTTAATTATCATGATCAAATACATGCACTATACAATGTTGCTAAGCTAAGACTCGACTCAATCTTAAGCTAAAAACAAAATAACAAAAACATGAACAAACATAAAAGAAACGGGATGGTAGTCCGTATGTTTTTTCTACTTTTCTTTTTCTAATTTTTTTTTTGTATTTTTCTTGATTTTTCCATTTTTTTTCATACACTCTTGCCCTACCATCCGAAATAATACATCATAGGGGCCTCGGTTCTCCCCTTACACTTGAACTTTTACATAACTTTACAATTACTAATCTAATGACTCGAATTAAGATAATCGAAAAACTTGGAGTACTTTTAAAGTATTTAGCACATATGGGGGTAATAATGTTGTTCTTCCCCATTACTCCATTACACTAGTACTTTACCCATGAGTCCCAATCGTCCCAAAACAATATGTACAAGGATATGACTCGACTTAGCAACCATGTAATCAACTAGATAATTAACAAAGGGTTTAACAAATGTTGTCACAATAATGCACTAAAGGTGAGTGCATACAAGGTAGGCTAAGGCGATTTGGGTGTACATTTAAGTGGGGTGTAACAAATTCTCACTTTGAGTAAGATGCTCAAAGGTCGAAACGAAAAGATAGGCTCGGAGGGGTGTACTAGGGGTATCGTGTACCAAAAATGGGTACAACGCAAAGGGTGTGGGAGAATTACTTGACCAATGTAGCCAATGTAATTATAACAAAAACACGGGTGTAAAAACAAAGGGTTAATCCTAATGCCTCTTATCATGTAGTAGATCTAACTACACGAATGTAGTTTCACTTGTGGATTTGAGATGGTCCTAACGCAAGTTCTAGAATCTAAGTGCTACCGGTACTCACATCATAGCATCAACGATAGATGCTTTTCGTACAAATTCTAGGGGCGAACCTTACATATTTGGGGTGGAAATTTTTTTTAGTGATACGGTTTTGTGCTAGTCATATAATTTCCTATCCATGAGACGGTTATTAAGACCAAGGTTTCACTTCTAGATCTTGTAAATATTTTAAATTGGCGCTAAAATTGCCCTAACAAATATTTCTCTCGATTTTATTACAAATTTACTATCAAACAAACAAAAATCAAGCGAAATTGCATTCTCCAAGGTGCTTTCATTTACCCCCTTACACTTAAACCGAACATTGTCCCCAATGTTCAAATAGAAGATGTAAAAGTAAATAAAATGAAAGAATGAAATCAAATACTCCCCTGATTCGTTTGATGTGGATAGTGAGGTAACATAGTTAGATCTTCTTCCAAGAAAGATGAACGCTCAAAGCTTCCCTTCCAAAATATAAATCATCTTCTTGTCCAAAATAACCTGTTAACCTGAAAAAAGATAAAGGCCAACCTCGCATAAAATCGGCGGTATAATATATAATAGGATATAATGCTTGTGGAATGAATGCTTATGCAGAATTCCTGGAGATTATAAGTTAGAGAATTAACAAAACTCTTTATGATTCTGGAAGAAAAACAAAACTTTCAAAAATTTCAAAAAATTACTTCCTTACGCCGTCAGGTTGTAATGCCTGACGCCGTCAGAAATGATCTGACAGAATTCTCATGTTAAGTTTCCGGAAAATTTCTAGAAAAACTTATACCTTAATTCCTGGAAATCCTGCAAAACATCATTATGACTCGATACAAGCATTTGACTCAAACAAATACTAATATGCATGCTTATATCTTATTGTTATCGTTCTTGTTCAATCTTGTTCTTAAAAACAAATTTAGATTTCCCTTACACTTATCTTTTGCAAAATACCTTTATATGTAGTTAAGACGAAGTTAAAAACAGAATAAAGCATTTTCATAATTTTTTATTTGATACATGAACAATAAACAATAAGAAAAAGACACACATACGGAATCAAATAAAAGCAAATAAACAAACAATCAATCAAACAAATAATTAAAGGATTGGGTTGCCTCCCAAGAAGCGTTTGTTTTTGTTCGAGTCACGAGCCAGATTCTACCCTTATCTAACGGAAATAGGGGAGGTTATCCCTACACATAGGATTAAGTGCGGGTGAAAGTAGCGATACACACCCTTAGGGTGGAAATTTGCCACGTGAGGTGAAGGGGGTGAGTGAATGGCTTCCTTCATCCTAAAACTACCCGGGTAATATTGGTTGATGGGTGGATTTGAAGTTGGAAGAGTTTTATAACAAAGATTTGAGCTTTTTTCATTTTCATAATTAGTATGCTCCAATGGTTCTTCATCCATTCCGGTTCCCATCTTTTTTATTTCAACGTCATCTTCGTCTTTGTATTCAAACTTGCTTTCATCGAAAAAGTGGAGTGTTGGCGTTTTGAACATGGAATGTTGGAAAGAGTTTTTATGGATAATGGGTTTGGTTTGAGAAATCATTGAGACCCTATGCATCAAGGTTGGTTTGAGTGGTTTAGAGGTTATGGTATAGGCGTGAGAGTTCTCTTTCTCATTGTGCCAACCGCTGGTTGTTTCACTAGGGACTGAGAGTTCAAAAATCTTTTCGATCTTTTTGGGTGTAGCTTCTTCCCTAATCTTTTCCTTAATCCTTGACATGAAACCTTCATCCAAGTCTATAAAGGTGTTTCGGGTGTTCTCCATTTGGACCTCTAACTGCCGGATCTGTCTTTCTTGGTTGTTCATAAAAGTCAACATTATCCCTTCGAACTCCTCTTGTCGTGAAAATTCAGGAAACGTATGTTTACTGAATGCATTCACATATTCAGCATTAGCCATAGGCGTCTCGGCCCTCATCAATTTCTCAACCTGCCTTTCGATGTTCTCAAATAGCTGTTCTTGGGTTGCATTCATGTAATCTAAACTTCCTTCCTCCAAGAACATTGGGTCCTCCCATTCTTCTTCTTCGTATTGTGCTAGGTCCTCAATGACCTCCCAGCACTTATCAACACTAAGCTTGCTCAGTCTACCATTGGCAGCGTAATCTATGGCCCTTCTAGTTTGATGATTGACACCATCATAAAAGATTTGGACTTGGAGCCAAAGATCAATGCCGTGATGGGGGACTTTGTGGAGTAATTCCTTAAAACGAGTCCATGCTTCGTAAAGAGTTTCACCTTGACGTTGTTGGAACGTCAAGATGTCATTCCTTAGCTCGGCAGTTCTCGCTGGTGGGAAAAATTGAGCGAGGAAACGAGTGGTGAGATTATCCCAAGTCGAGATGGATCCCGTGGGTAGAAGATCAAGCCAATGGATAGCTTGGTCACGAAGAGAGAAATGGAAGAGACGTAATCGGGTAATATCTCTAGTGGCACCGTTAAGGTCAATGGAATCTACGATCTTAAGAAAGTCCCTAAGGTGTTGAATTGGGTCTTCGGACATATGTCCATGGAATGCAGATCCGTTTTGCACCAACTAGATGGTGTCGGGTCGCAGGTGGGCTACATTGGCTTCTTTGGAAAGCTCAATGGCGTTTCGATAGCGTTGGTGGCTAGGACAGGAGTACTCTCCTAAAGTGCGGGCTCTAGGAGGGTGGTTTGGTTGAGGTAGGTGGTTTGGTTGAGGTGGGTTGTTGGGAGCGAGGAGGTTACCACCTTCCATGATGGCAGATGGCAATGGTTACGAACAAAAACACGAAGAAAATAGATAGACTAAAGAAATCCTAGAAAAATAAAATAAAAATCTCACTAGAAAGGAATCTAGTGAGTAGATCTAATAAAATAAAAATTCAACCTAAACAATAACTATTCCCCGGCAGCGGCGCCAAAAACTTGATGGCGTGGGATTGCGACCACGCAACAGGTTTTACCTCTCGAGGGATCTCAAGAGGCTTGCAATCCCACCAGGAAGTGTACCTGGTCGGTGTAGTATAGTGTAGTGGTAAGTATGGCGGATTGATCGTTCTCTCACAGGGCAGGTTAGAAAAGCTACTCTAATAGGTCTAAGGGCGAAGGAAGATTATTTTTTGTATTTTTATATTTTTATAAAAGCAAGTAAAATCTCGGGTTTTGGAGGAGTGGGCGGAATTAGTTGTTGGTCAACTAACTCAAAAACTACTATTGTAATAAAAATAAAATAACTAAAACTATTGTGGTTGTGAAAACTTTTATGGAGACAAATGTGTTTACTTAGATTTCCTTACTCCTTAACTATCTTTTACCGGTTAATTGGTGTGTGTATTAAATGCGTGGATGACGGGTGTATTCCTTAAAAATTAATGGGGCGGCATACAAATCTCCCCAATTCTATGAGCTCTTATCTCCTCCTACAATGATGCGTAAGCACAATTATAGGGATTGTAAACAGTGGCTCATGCGTTAAATACTACATTAATAACCTAGTATGCATTGGTTACATGTTTCTTAAGACGTTCAAGCAGGTTACCGTATAGGAGTTTAGCCAGTTTTCTTAAGCCTAACATCGATGGAACATTCATCCAAGACAAGTAATAACACACCAATCAACCAATAATTAATAGTTAGGTTTCATTAGATCTAAGCAAACACAAGAAAAACCTAGCCTAGCATGTTAATTGAAAGACAAGCATAAGATGTAATTAACCAACACATAGACATATTGATTAATTTAAGTGAGGACTTATCTTTAATTGAACATGATGGATTCAAGGGTGAAAAACCCTTGAAAATACAGCCAAATTCGTCTTTAGGGTTTTGCCTAAAGTTGCACCAAAAGTTCCACACTAATGAAGGAAAAATAGAAAAGTATATATAGAAAATACATTCTGACGGCGTCAGGTTATAGGTTCTGACGCCGTCAGCTAACCGCCACTAGGGTTCTCGGATGGCCTAGATCTACTTCTGACGCCGTCACCCTTTAATTCACTCTGGGCCATCACTCTTTAGCATTACACCTGACGGCCTACTCCTTTTAACATCTGACACCGTCAGGTGTAAACATCTTGTTTTTTCATAGGGCGTCTAGTGTAATCTGATTTTACTCCTTTGTCAACGTTGGCTGACGGCGTCACCTTGTGACTCTGACGCCGTCAGGTAGGAAATCCAGCTTCTTTTGAGACTTTGTCGTTTTCTTCACTTTTATGCTCCAAAAACGTCCAAATATGCATGTATTCCAGAATTCTTCTCAAAAGTACCTAAAATGATAAAAGGAACGATTTAGGGCAATATTTGATCACATTTACTCGAATTAGGGCTTAAATGACCCCTTAAAACGGGTACCCTTTTCGTCTCATCAAGTACAACGCTAAGGTGTGGGAAAATTACTTGACCAATGAAGACAATGTAATTATATTACGGGTGTAAAACAAGGGTTTATCCTAATGTCTCTTATCATGTAGTAAATCTAACTACACGAATTTAGTCTCACTAGCGGATTTGGGATGGTCACTAACGCAAGTTCTAAAATCTAAATGCTACCGGTACACAAAGAAGCATACTAAATAAACTTAGTAGATCGCTAGCGCGAGTCTTTGACGCCTCAACTAACGGATGGTCACTAGTGCACTTCTTGGATAGCTGGCGCGTTATTTTCATATCGGATGGTCACCAAGTCATATACTAGATCGCTAGCGCGTTAATTAATTAATCTAACACTCGGATGGTCACTACCTTGTTCATAAATTTTTTTGAGTGGTACGGTTTTTGGGCTAGTAATAAATTCCCTATCTATGAGACGCTTATTATACCTAAAGTTTCACTTCTATAAGTTGTAAAAAATTTTAAATTTGGCGCTAAAATTGCCCAAACAAATATTTCTCTCAGTTTTATTACACATCTACCATTAAACAAAACAAAAATCAAGCGTAATTGCATTTTCTTAGGTGTCTTCATTTACCCCCCTTACACTTAACCGAACATTGTCCCCAATGCTCACATAAAAGATGTAAAAGTAAAGAGAATGAAAGAATGAAACAAATACTCCCCTGATTCGTTTGATGTTCATCATGTGGTAACATGGTTAGATCTTCTTCCAAGATGATGTGATATCTTCAAGATTATAGCGACGCCAAAAACTTGATGCCATGTTCATCTCCTTGTCCAATATAACCTGTTAAACCTGAGAAAACAATCTAGGCAAACCTCGCATAAAATCGGCGGCAAAATCAACCTATAAAAATAAACAATACTAGAAAGCAAATTAAGATATAATGCTTGCAAAATGAGTGTTTTACAGATTCTTGGAAGTTTTAATACCTGGAAATTCTATAAAACATTCATTGTGACTTAATACAATCATTTGACTCAAACAAATACTAATATGTATTCGCATTTTATATTGTCACAATTCACGTTCAATTCGTTCTTATAAACAAATTTAGATATCCCTTACACTTATCTTTTGCAAAATACCTTTATATGTAGTTAAGACGAAGTTAAAAACAAAATAAAGCATCTTCACAATGTAATTTGAAACATGAATTGTTAGCAATAAAAATAAAACATACATAAGGAAACAAATAAAATCAAACAAACAAATAAACAAAATAAAGCTCGGGTTGCCTCCCATGAAGCGTTTTTATTAACGATTCTTGTAGCTAGACTCAAAGTCACTCCTATTACGTGACTCCATTGTTGGTCACGGTTCCTAGGTCATCCTCGGGTTTAGTCTTATATTCCGGACCTAGTTGTAAGCATTCTTTGTAGAAACCAAATATTCTACCCATAACATAGTCTACTCCTCTACGTCTATCCTCATCATTCCTATAGTAGACCGCTTGCTTATGCTCCTTTTCGATGTTTGATAAAAGCCGGAATTGCTCTATCTTATATGGCATTTGGTAGGCTACCTCATTGGTCTCGTCCTTGAATCTAACTATCCCTAGAGATGGGTTATAATTCATCTTAGAGGCTTCAATAAACAGCTTCCCAAAAACTACTTGAGTTAAATATGCATCTACTACTGGACGAATATCTTCTATGACCACAAAGTCAGTGACATAGGTAAAGTTTCCTACATACACACGCAATCCTCTTACTTTCCCCACAAAGTTACTCATCCAACCCGTGTTGGGACATATCCTAGGTCTAAGTTGCTTTTTTATCATCCAATTGTAATGGATCCTAGTCATGATGTTTATGGGGGATTTAAGGTCTATGTAAGCTTTCCACACATGCACAAGTCCAATGTTGCATGGTATGTTGATGTTGGATGAGTCGCCCGTCTTAATAATTGGATTACCTAGGAAGTGTGGTGTCTCGAGGTCATCGAATAAATCCTTATGGTATTCGCGTTCTTCCTTAGTGGGCAACCTATTGAAGTAGTCCTCTCCATCATCTACTTCTTCTACTTCCCTTTTCTTACCCTCCTCAACTTCCTTAATTTCATCCTTATGTTCACTATCTACTTCATTTTTATCGATTGGCTTAATAGTGACAACGTTAACAAAGTGGACATGTTTAGATGATGACGGGTCCTTGATTTGGGGTCCACCACTTGGGTTCCTAGCGTCCTTATTTGGTGGTGACAACCCTTGGTTGTTGAGGGCTTTCAATAAGTTGTCTATTTTATTGGTCATCTCCGTTTGTTGTTGATTAAATTCGGATTTGAACTTAGTTATACGAGCTTCTTGAGATGCCATAAATTTAGACATCAATCCTTCAATATTATTGGTACTACCTTAGTTATTGGAAGGATTGTTATTGAAAGTACGGTTTGAGGATGAACCGTTTTGTTGAAAAAGATTAGGTGGATTGGAAGAATTGTTTTGGGGCGTGTTTTGTTTTTGTTTCCACCTAAAGTTTGGGTGATTTCTCCAAGAGGGGTTGTAAGAATCACCATAAGGGTTTGGCTCAGGTTTGAAAGTGTACCACTTTCCTACCGCTCTGTCGGTACGCGATGATGCGTAGTCCGCAAAAGCTTGTTCGGGGAGTTCCATTCAATCACGAGTGTCGTGGGGACCACTACAATACTCACATGAAGAAGTAATTTTGTTCACTTAACTTGAAGGTTTAGGAGCTTCGTAGGATTTCTTGAGAAACTTGACTTGGTCCTCAAGTTCCATGATCCTACGGTCGGAAGTGTTTGAATTATTCGAAGGCAAAGATATTGCCTTGACCGTTTTGTTAAAATCACGGGGATCATTCCAACTTTCTTTGTCATAGAGAGCAATATCTTCTATGAGTTCTGTTGGGAATTATTTGTAACAGACTTAAAAGTCTGAATAGTCTAGTTAAGTCTGGTAAGTTTAGTTAAGTCTGCCAGTACAAAGTTAAGTCTGGCCAGATTAGTTAAGTCTGTTTATGTTTAGTTAAGTCTGTTTTGCTGAACAAGTTAGATATCTTAGGAGATATTATAGGAAAGGATATGCACACGGTTAGATATCTTAGGAGAAGATATGCATGTATCCTTTCACACGTTTTGTAGAATTAGGGTTTCCTTATAGTATAAAAGGAACCCTATGACATTGAGTTTCATGCCGAGTTTTCAAGAAATTAATAGAATGCAAAGTTAGTAATTCTCTGTGTTGTTCTTACTGCTTGTGTTAACATTCCGCATTAACATCAAGTATACATTGTTTAGAGTTTCTCATATAGATAGTTTTGATTTATCCAAGTTGTCTATTGTCTTACAAAGGCTGCTAAGATCCAAATCTTTAGACCTACAAGTGGTATCAGAGCCAGGTTGAGGAACTCTGAGTAAGAAGAAACACAGATCCACACAATAACCACTCAAACACTCACCAAAATTCCAAAAAGATGTCCAAACCTGTTGATGAATTCTCTAGTCGTAACAGTGACTCTGAGGCTGAAGAATCAAACTATGAATATGCTGTCTCTAACAATGAGAAGCCAAAACACCAACAACAGCTTGTGCCTGTAGCCAATATCAAACTTCCAATTTTCAAAAAGGAAGAGTATGATATATGGGCTATGGAGATGGAAAATTATCTGGAGTACATAGATAATGATGTGTGGAAAGTCATACAGAATGGAAACTCAAAGAAAAGAATCTCTGTAGGCAAGGATGGTACTGTTAAAGTGCTTCCACCAGTTACTGCTGCATAGATACATGCTGTGGAGAAAGAAAGGAAAGCTAGGATCATTCTTCTAATGGCCATTCCAAAAGAACACCTAAGAAGGTTCCATGGGATGGACGGTGCCAAAGAGATCTGGGAAGCAATTCGAATCAGATTTGGAGGGAACACCAACTCCAAGAAGATGCAAAAGGCCATACTCAAACATCAATTTGTGGCATTCACAGTAAGCAGTTCTGAAGGGCTTGAAAAAGGTTATGAAAGCTTCCAACACCTACTCTCTCAACTAGAAGCTCATGGTTCTCCTGTATCTTCTGAAGATGCAAACCATAAGTTTCTCAGATCTATGCCTCAAGAATGGATCAATGTAACTATGAGCATGAGGCTAAAAGAAGGTGTCGATAACTGGTCTATTGATGATTTGTTCAACAATCTTAGGGTTTTTGAACAAGATGTCAAAGGAAGCTCAAAATCATCATCCAGTGCTGCCAATGTTGCCTTTGTTGGACAAGGCAAGACCAGTACTAATAGAGTTAGTTCTGGCAGTTTTAATCCTGGCAGCTATGCTTCTTCTTCTAACAACAAGGAAAGAGATGATTCAACTGGCTTTGCTGATGAAGTTCTCTACTCTTTTTTTGTAAGAAGATCTGAAGAAAGAGATCTCATACATGATGATCTTGATCAAATTGATGATGTTGATATTGAAGAAATGGATATCAACTGGCAACTGGCCATGATTGCACTTAGGATGAAGAGATTCTTCAAGAAAACTGGAAGAAACATTAAATATAATGCAAATAAGCTAGTTGGTTATGACAAATCAAAGCTTGTATGCTGGAAGTGCAACAACAATGGTCACTTTGCAAGAGAATGTACAGCAAAGGTAAATTCTGAAGAAAAAAAGAAGAGGATGTATCCAGAGGAATCCCACAAGAAGGAGACAGCCAGGTTGGTCTGCTGACTATGGATGATGGTGACAAGGTGTAATCTAGCTATGAAAGCAAGAACCACTAGGTATCGTAGTCCCAACGAGGGTTGAATGGATCTTAGTCGTTCAAAACCGTGAGTTATGTGAGATGAATGGGTTTAAAGATATGTTTTGGGTTTTGTGTACGCTACTAAACGTTATTTAAAACTTAATAAAAGTAAAACGTGAGTGAAGAAACTAAAATGAACGAGAAGAGAAAACATAAACGTAAAAAGAAATAAAAGAAAGAAATAAAAGAAATAAAGATTAAGTAAATAAAAGAAATGAAAATAAAATAATAGTGTAAAATGTTTTTGTGATTTTAGATTTAAATGATAAAAGAAAAGTGAAGTAAATGTTTAAAAGAAAATAAAACAAGTGAAAATAAAAATAAGCTATGTTAAAAAGATCAAGAGAAAATTTCGGCAGAGTTTCGTTATTGCCTCCCCTCCTACGAGAAAGAGGAAAGAGCATGTAGCGTTTAATAGCTTCCCATCTCCGACGGACATTTTGAATTTCATGGTTTGAATTAACTTGTTGAACCAACCGATCGTGGGCGATGAGGATCGTCCCTTTCAAAACCTTGAAATTGATTAGAAGTGGACAAGTTGAATCAAACGGGTTTTAAGCTCAAAATTCTCAGAAAGGATTTGGGGGTAGAACAGATAGCATCTCCATATCCTGTCGGTGACATTGAGCAATTCCTGCACTCGTGCGTTGGTCGGCCACTCGGTGATAAAAAAAGAGTACGAAGATCACGGTAANGTTTCGTTAAAAGATGAACCGAACAAAACTCCACTCGAAGAACGATGGAGAAAATAAAAGTCTTACTCGACTTGAAAAAGAAATAAGAAAAAGGGAGGAAGCAAACAAGACACGACTCAAAATAAAAATTAACTCAACACAAAAAACTCAAACTCGCTAAGACTAGGACTCCATACTCGCTATGACTTTGAAACCAATACTCGCTAGATGTGAATAAAATCCCATTACTCGCTATTATTGACAAAACTCGCTATGTATAAATCCCATACTCGCTAGCCTCAACTCAAAACCAAAACTCGCTAGATTTGAATAGAACCCAACTCGCTAGACAAAAGCTGATACTCGCTGGACTCAAAAAGCAAACTCGCTAGACCTAGGACCCAAAATTTCATACTCGCTAAAATAAAACAAAACTCGCTAAACCCTAAAAAATATACTTGGACTTTAAAAACTTTAACGTGACAAAAATTTTAACTCGGGTACGTTTCTTTGCCTCCATCTACGACGACTGCGGTTAGTTGGCACTGTGGAAGAAGAAGATGACTCGTTCAAGTTAGACTTGGAACGAGTGATCATACAAATCAAAACACAACAAAGTGAAAAAGAAAGTAGAAAAGAAAATCTTTTTAATTTTTATAAGTTTATAAAATAAAAGAGAAAATATTTTTGGTTTTTATAGGTTTTATAAATTTTTTGTTGTTTTTGTTTTTAAGAAAAAGCGTTAACTTCTAAAAGAAGGGTCTTCAAATCACAAGTCTCGAACGATCAAACAACTTAATCTTATCAACCGCTCCCCGGCAGCGGCGCCAAAAATTGATGCGAGGTTTTCTAGCAAGCAAGCAAGCAAGAACATCGGGTCGTAGTCCCAACGAGGGTTGAATGGATCTTAGTCGTTCAAAACCGTGAGTTATGTGATGTGAATAGGTTAAAAGATATGTTTTGGTTTTGTTTACACTAATAGACTTTATTTAAAACTTAATAAAAGTAAAGCGTGTATAAAGAAGTTAAAATGAACGAGAAAAGAAAACATAAACGTAAAAAGAAATAAAAGAAAGAAATAAAAGAAATAAAGATAAAGTAAATAAAAGAAATTAAAATGAAATACGAAATATAAAATGTTTTTGGTTTTTAAATTTAATTAATGAAAGTAAAGAAAAGAAAACGTTTAAAAGAAAATTAAACAAGTTGAAAGAAAAATAACTAAGTAAAAAGATTAAAAGAAATTTCGGCAGAGTTTCGTTTAGGAATGAACCAAACAAAACTCCACTCGATGAACGATGGAGAGAATAAAAGTCTTACTCGACTTGAAAAAGGAATAAGAAAAGAGAGGAAGAAAACAAGACACGACTCAAAGACTTGGACTAAAAATAAAGTTGACACAATAAAAAAACAATACTCGTTATCTAATAACTTGACACAATACTCGCTACCACTAAAATAAATCAATACTCGCTATGTATAAAATCAATACTCGCTAGACTCAATCATGATACTCGCTAGACTCAAATGATACTCGCTATAATTAAAATCCCATACTCGCTAGCCTCAACTCAAAACCAAACTCGCTAGATTTGAATAGAACCCAACTCGCTAGACAAAAGCTGATACTCGCTGGACTCAAAAAGCAAACTCGCTAGACCCTAGGACCAAAAATTTCATACTCGCTAAAATAAAAACAAACTCGCTAAACCCTAAAAAATATACTTGGACTTTAAAAACTTTTAACGTGACAAAAATTTTATAAAAAGTAAATAATACTTATAAAAACTTGGTAAATAAAAACGTTAAGACACTAAAATAAGCTCAAAAATAAGCAAATAAACCACGGCTTCTTTTGCAAGCCCTAACCCATAAGCTTTTTTATGAAACTCAAATAAAAACCATGCAAAGGTGACAAAGAAATTAATAAAAACTTGTAAAGATTAAGACAATAAAGATTAAAGACAATAAGACAATAAGTAAATTAAGACATGAAAATTAAAAGTGCATTAAAAATAAAACTTACATAAAATAAATGACAAGAAAATAAATGACATGAAATTAAAAGGAAATTAAAGACTAGCTTCAAAATGAAGCTTAAGGTGGGTATTTAAGGTTTCCATGGTGGATTCCTTTTACATCTAGCCCCCTTAACTCTATTTGTTCATGAAAGTAACACATAAACTTTCATTACACTACTAAACGACNNATACAATACAACTCAACTGACGTGTATCCATGATGTGTACCCAATTTCCCAAGCAAAGATTCTCTCGAGAAGATAAAGAACTACTCATCGGCTAAACCTAACATCTTTAATTATTTTGCACATATATGGGGTGAAGCAATTTTGTGGGAACAAAAAGACAAGAGTACCTTCGATGAGCTTTAAAGAGATCCAACTACTCTATGCTTAGCATCTAACTTCTAAAGAAACTCTATCATTTCACGTTCTCCGCAAATTTAAAATCTCAAATAATGAGATCCGCGAATGCTTAGCCATAATCATTTTTGAAGATTATATTGGTTAAGGGAGACAAGCTAGGGCTCAACACGCCCGGATCAAGTCAAAATTTTTATTCTCACTCTTACCTAGTAGGAAAGTCAAACTCGGTGTCAAAACTTTTATTCTATTTTTGCATAATTTTTAATTTTTTTTTCTCATTTTTTTTTTAAATTTTTCAAAATTTTTCAATTTTTTTTTGGTTTTTTGGGGAAAAACGGGGTTGCGTAAGTAAACGACAAAGGTGAAAGTGCTAGGTCAATCAAATCGAAGATTCACCCCCCCCCAGACTAAAGATAAACATTGTCCTCAATGTTTTCAAGGTAAGGGTAATCCTAACAATAATTCTAAGGCCGTTTATTAAGTATGCCAAAGATACCATTAGTCGATAAGATTTTGGATATAAGATTTCCAAGCAATCAGCAATACATGGGACTCGAGTGGAGATGCAACGAACCGCGAGCACGAGAGTCATCATGAATTGTAGAAATCCTGCACAAACACAAACAACCAAGCAAACACAAGATTGGAAGAGGTCGCCCTCCTCGCGTTACTTATTAGATAATAAAATAAAAAGGATAAGCATGGGGTGCCTCCCACGAAGCGCTTGTTTAGTAACGAGTCGTGTAGCTTAGATTCGCCCCGAATTTA
>LBNU01016136.1:104390-119746 GCA_014162995.1 Artemisia annua
CATGATAATCATCTTTAATCTTCGATTAAGTATCTCTTTCATATTCACGAGCCTTTAAGTAATGAAAACATCGTCACGGGCTTTACTTGAGTAAATTTCATCTTTGACTCGGCTTTTAGACACTTTTCCATATCTCGTGCTCGTTTTAGGCTTTTTGGTTGACTTTTGTGCTATTTATGCAATATCCGTCCCTGCACGATCACAAACACAAAAACAAGATATCTTTGGCATTTGGCGTTAGTTTTTGGTCTTAAACACACTTAAACTAAGGTCAAAAGTATGTGTAAAATAGCACACATCAATGGTTAATTTATTTTATCCCCGATTTGAGTATGAAAATAAATTAGGGGTAGTAAACATTTGTTTTTAAATTTAGGAGGGAAATAAAAATAAGGGTAGAAATTAAATTTTGATGTATGGGAAAAAAGAAACCGTGATGTTGAGTGGAAGTTAAACGTGCCCGAGACCTTTTCTTTTATACTGATATAAAGCTTGATGCGGCGCATCTTAATTAATAATACGGCGTAACAAACTATTTTCAAAATAATCTTACCTTAACTTCAGTTGCGTCGTATTAAATGATTTGATGCAACGTAACTACGGTGCGCAGATATTCTGTTTTACCAAGCGGCGCATCATTGATTATTGTTTTATGCTGAATATCTCTTATACAACTACGGCGCATTATAGATACGATGCGTTGAGTTTACCAATGCGCCGTATCACCTAGCTGACTAAATACTAACTACTTCTCTTTTTCAGAATGGAACTGCCTGCTGCAGCTAGTAGACATCCGTGGTTACGATTTGAGTTGATGGCGTTAACTCAGGGTGATGCTGAGGGTCAGGTTTTATTCAGATCGTATGCTTGGGAGAGGTTGTTTAGGATTGAGGAGCCGTTGGTGAAAGTGTTGATGCTAGAGTTTTTCAGTACAGTGCAGTATAGAAAGGCTGGTATGGGGCTCGATACTATTGATACTCTAGCATTTAGGTTGGGTGGTGCTGATCGTAGGATGTGTATGGGGTAGTTTATCTCAGCTCTAGGTCTACACACTACTGAGGAGATGACATCCCCAGCTTTTGCCACCTATTGGGCTGAGAGTTTACGGATTGTTCTGGAGCGTGCATCATTAGGAGACTATTGGAATAGGATCTCATCTGGAGGTGACTCGACCACCACTACACCCTCATATACATTGATTAGAGAGCCCATGAGAAGGCTTTGTCATCGTCTGATTGCCCTCACTATCGCTGGCAGAGGTCAGTCACCTGAAAAGGTGACCACTTTGGATCTTTTTCTTCTACGGAGCATGGACGAGGGGCCTGTGGTGAATGTCCCTCACTTCTTGGCACACTACTTGCATAGGATAGCTCCCGGGAGAGATGGTAGGAGTCAGATGACTGGAGGGCACTTTGTTTCTCGTTTAGCTAGACATTTTGGAGTCTTGGGAGATGATGATCCTGTCGAGTTCCAGGTTGATGTAGCTAGGTTTCCAGTGATGGATACAGACTATCTGGTGAACAGGCTTGGGATTTGTGAGATGTTGATGGGGGGATGCATTTGGGTACCATTGGGACCAGTTAGACAGGCTGGGCCGGAGCAGGGAGGTCCGGCTGCTGCCCCAGTTCAGGAGGGAACTCATGCACCACCACCGCCTGCTCAACATACTATGGGTCAGAGAGTCGAGAGAGTTGAGGAGGGGCTGAGAGCATTGAGGGGTATAGTAGACGGTACGAGAGCCAACATTGGTGTGATCAAGAGAGATATTGGTTGGCTAGTTGGGAGCATCAGTCAGATACTAGTGAACGATGGGATCGACCATCCTGGGCCTGATGGTACATTGGTTAGAGGCATGAGGAGATACTCCCGGCTACCGACTCGCAGAGTCAGACCTAGGACGGATGATGCCAGCACCTCAGGGACCCACTCAACCGATGACACTGATGATATTCCTCCTCCTTAGACTTTGATTTGATCTTATTGTGGACATGTTTCAAGATACTTATTCTTTTGGGGATGTACTTTTGGGGATGTACTAATTATACACTACTATTTTTATTATGCTTTATATATTTTGATGTTTCAGGCTTAAATTCTTTTTAGCATTTTAAATTTGAGAGAGACTGAGCGAGAGAATCGTGAGACATACCATTGATCGCTTTTACACATACTGCTAACAGTCTGCCTGGTAACCGCATGCGTCACATCTAGTAAAATAGATGCGACGAATCCTATCCTGTATAATACTCTATTTCGTATTAATTTCAGGCTCGATACGACGCATCTTCTTCCATAAGATACGGCATATCGACTGACCTGATAATTTACAGTTTTAATTTTTAGGTTTTATTTTTACTAACTACTAATGTATTATGCAAGTTTGAACCTTCTTAACTCAGGTGTGTTAAAGTCTAGGTGGTATTATGGATTCATAAACTTTATGTGGAAACATCATTTATGAAGCTTAAACGTTCTCATCCACAAGAAAGTTGATTTTTGCTCGTAAACGCATAATGGAGGATCATTCCGAGCAAATATCAAGGGAGTTTCTTCTGTTCTAATTCTTTTACTTTCCATTTTCTAACCTTTAAAACAAACAACGAGGACGTTGTTTAACTTAAGTGGGGGGATGGAGAATTAGAACGCTTACTTGTCCTGAACTTTTTCAAAATATGCTTAAAATGCACTTAATATATCAAAATTTAAAATATTTTAGCATGTTTTTTTTGAAGTCTAAATTACATAGCCGCACACGTAACCTTATTTTTTTTTGCCTAAAATCAAAAACTTTAGTGTGCTGGTGACTTGTAAACTTTAGAACTTGGCTTGTATACTATTCGAGACCACCATAATGAGTATTATCGATATAATTGGAGTGACTTGTCTAACTTGGTAAATTTCTAGGATTACACCCAAAAAGCCTTTATATGTTATGTGATATTAACTAACTACACTGGTTAGTTAACCCCCGTATAAATTCTTTTGTTTACTCTTACTTTTAGAGTAAGATACCCCTAGAAAAACCCTCATAGCCATTCCTTTCGTTTCCTACACCTTTGTTAAAATGTTTCGTTACACCCTTACACCTTAGCCTACCCTGTAGATTGAAATCCTGTTAGTTACTTTAGGCAAAGCGTGTTTCCTTACATTACCTGTGTTCGCGTGCGTAATTCATTATCTTTGGTTAGGTCGGGAAATTGCATAATGAAATTGGAGTGAAAGTACATATTGTATATTTTTAGTTTATTTTTCGTGTGTTTACTACTTTCACTATTACAGTTATTTTTGAAAGATATGAAAAGTATGGAAAAATTATCCGGAAAAATCGTGATAGAAAAAAGTTGTGAAATTTTACACAGTTAAAAAAAATCGAAAAAATAGAAAAAAAAGAAAGAGAAGAAGTTGGAAGTTTGTTTTTACCAACTTATGTAAAGTTTTGTAAAGTGGGAGATATCACCACTATTTGTTGTTGTATATTATATTTATGGATTGAATGGGAGTTGGCCATTACGGGAACACCAACTAAGTTTATTCTTTGCTTAAGATTTTACTGAGTATAATTCGTGTCTACCTAAAGCGTGAGTTACTCAATGATATGAGTCTTATTCATGGGATGGTTGGGAAAGTAATTAAGCACACTTAGGATTTTAAACTATTTGTTTTGTTTATTTTTCATTTTACATCAATTTATATCCAAAATGTTATCCCTACCCAACCGTATTGTTATATTCGTTGTTAGCTTTCGAGCATCCGGATATGATAATGGCCAAGTAAGAATATTGAATGTATGAATGAGGTAGTGACCATCCGAGTTTTAGATTAATTGAATAACGTGCCAGCGATCTAGTGTATGACTTGGTAACCATCCGTTAGTTAAAGCGTGGAGGACTCGCGCCAGCGTTCTACTAAGTTTGTGCTGGAGATGTTTGAACGAAGCTAGGTTCAACCCTTAAGCCTCAAAACCCTTTTTACCGCTTTAGTGGGGGAAATGCGTATACTTGTCAAGCTTATGATAGAATATTCGTCACAACTAGAAACTAAACGATTTAGAATTGCTCTTATGATGAAACGAATACCTGCATTAACAATAAAAATAAATCCTAATACCTTTTAGGATACATCTTCATAAGATTAAAATCTAAGGTTTACTTGGGAACAAGTAAAGTTCAAGTGGGGGGATATTTGATGAACNTCGAAAAAAGTTGTGAAATTTTACACAGTTAAAAAAAATTGAAAAAATAGAAAAAAAAGAAAGAGAAGAAGTTGGAAGTTTGTTTTTACCAACTTATGTAAAGTTTTGTAAAGTGGGAGATATCACCACTATTTGTTGTTGTATATTATATTTATGGATTGAATGGGAGTTGGCCATTATGGGAACACCAACTAAGTTTATTCTTTGCTTAAGATTTTACTGAGTATAATTCGTGTCTACCTAAAGCGTGAGTTACATAAGTCAAAAGCGTGAGTTACTCAATGATATGAGTCTTATTCATGGGATGGTTGGGAAAGTAATTAAGCACACTTAGGATTTTAAACTATTTGTTTTGTTTATTTTTCATTTTACATCAATTTATATCCAAAATGTTATCCCTACCCAACCGTATTGTTATATTCGTTGTTAGCTTTCGAGCATCCGGATATGATAATGGCCAAGTAAGAATATTGAATGTATGAATGAGGTAGTGACCATCCGAGTTTTAGATTAATTGACTAACGTGCCAGCGATCTAGTGTATGACTTGGTAACCATCCGTTAGTTAAAGCGTGGAGGACTCGCGCCAGCGTTCTACTAAGTTTGTGCTGGAGATGTTTGAACGAAGCTAGGTTCAACCCTTAAGCCTCAAAACCCTTTTTACCGCTTTAGACTTGTTACTCCTTGGCATTAGTGGGGGAAATGCGTATACTTGTCAAGCTTATGATAGAATATTCGTCACAACTAGAAACTAAACGATTTAGAATTGCTCTTATGATGAAACGAATACCTGCATTAACAATAAAAATAAATCCTAATACCTTTTAGGATACATCTTCATAAGATTAAAATCTAAGGTTTACTTGGGAACAAGTAAAGTTCAAGTGGGGGGATATTTGATAAACTTAAATAAGTACATTTTATCATCATCATTTACCCTATTTATTTAACTTGTTTTAATTTATTATATATAAGAATCGGTGCTTTAATGTTTACTTTAGTGATTCTCATGTAAAAACAGGTAATAGGTGAAACTTGGCGGTTTTGGACTAATTATGGAGCAAAACAAGCGAGATGTCAAAAGTCTACTGAAATCCATAAGACGCGCCGAATCTCACTCAACAGATACACCGCAATATCATACTTAGATGAATTCGAAGACCATTGTCTGACTTTGAAGAATGCTCCGCATGGAATTATACCATGCGCCGCATATGAAACTTTGGTCAATGAAGAAGATCAAGCTTGTTCTACTCCAGATACGCCGCATTATACTTCTGACATACGGCGTATCACTATCAACACTTCACCAGATACATTCCAAGATACTGAAGGACATGCGCCACATAAAGATTCAAGTTACGCTGCATCTGAAGACGGTGTACGAATATTCCAGAATATATTAAACTTGGACCCCACGCGAAGTTAAGTACATGCGCCACATCTGCTCAATACATGCGATGCATCGAACCCTCAGACAGAAACTATAAATACCCCAAGACCTAGGCGAATTTTGTGTGCATCATAACCCTAAGGAGCCGAATTCAGACGAACAAGCAACATAAGACACACCCCTAACGAAGATAATAGAACTGTAAGAAGGTCCTGCGTGTATTCAATCCATTAAGTAGTTTTGTTTTATTGTAATAGTACGCTTTAATTCATCAGGATTGATGACCGGTAGTATGTGACTGCGGAAAATCATATGCCCGCTTTAAAATTGCTTTCCCATCAATTAAAGTTTATATGTTTGATGTCTTTGGTGAATTTATATTAGTGCTTTGATAACCTCTGTGTCTAGCTGAGCACTGCTTGGGCTGCCATACCCCTTCCTCGCCTATTTAATATGACGTCTTCGGATAAATAGGATAGTCATAAGTAATCACTAAGGGTTTACTCGCCGATATAATGAAACTAACGAGAAAGGTTTAACTAATATACACTACATATAAAACTAGCAATAAAACAAGTGACAAGCTACTTAATTATCAGGACATGTCTTCTTATTGTCTCTATTATCTATCTGCGTACGTGTATACTATTTGCTGATTCGTGCTCATTAGTTTAATATACTGTTTAATAAATAACCAAACTGTGCTAGTCTCTCAGGCTGAACCCCCCCTTTGCGTTAGATTAGGCTGTAAAACTAACTTAGGATATTAAAATACTGATTAGGATAACTAGATAATACGTTCCACTCTTAGTGATCGACACTCTACTTACCATTATATACAAACTGACCGGGTACACTACTCGTTAAGTGTGTGTGTTATTGTTAAGTCGGCTAAATATAAATTTAAAACTTGAGTAGGCATTAGTACTGCTAAACCGCAACGACACATCACGCGCATCAGTACTCAACTGTCCATATACTAATGTATCTACTTATCCATCCTTGTCTAGCCATAATACTCCGCCAATACACCTGAAAGACCATTTTGCATTCCCAGAAACCTGTGATCCAATAGTTATCAAAAATAGCACAGTTAAGCCCCAAATTGCTATTCCAATCACCCATAATGCCAGCAAAACCACCCAGATTAGTTGTTATCATCAATATCCATGTTGTCTGCCAATAACTCATCTAAAACAAGTTTATACTAAAGCACTATATCAATGGGACATGTAACTTCAAACCCATAATCCTGGATCTCACAGAATTCACAATAATCTTGAATAACTCATCCTTAGATCTCCCAAAGTTACTGAACAATCCAACATTCCTTTCTTGCCATAAGAAATAAACAGAAGCACCTAATACCAATCTTTGTATAACACTCCAGATTTTATTTTTAACAAGAATGTTAGTTATGCTAGAAACAATTTGAGCCCATGCATTGGATACATTATCAAGTTGAGCCATCCTTTTTAATCTCTCTCAAAGCCTTCTAGTAAAGATATAACTAAAAAATAGGTGGCTATGTGAATCTTTACACTGCTTACAAAAGGGACAACTCATATCTTCAATATTCAACCATCTAGAAATCCTATCTCGAGTCTTTAATCTACCTTTGATTGCTATCTAAAGAACAAAAGAAAGTCTAGGGACACATTGAGTGAACCAGACATGGTTGTACCAAATAACCTTGGGATTACTATTAATCATGCTTTTCCAGACCTCATTAACACAAAAAGTCTTCTCCTTATGCTTAAATCTTTTGTTATAAGTATGCCGGTGATTTTATTTATTCTAGAACTTGTGCTTGTAAATCATTTCAAGACCGTTGTGAGATCACATTTCTTGTGTGGTATAAGTATACATATGTGATAAGAGGCAATCTTAGGATTCTACCCGAATAGCCTTCCATATTGATTTTTTGCTACTCTCATTGACTAGTTAACCACCAATATAACCTTTTTGTTAGCATTCATTTTTAACGCTAGATACCCCTAGTTACACCCTCTGAGCCGAGATGGATGTTATGTGGGAAATATAAAAAGATTTTACACTTTTTAGCCTAGCCTTAACCTTTTTAGCCTAGCCTTACCCTTAGTCAAGTCTTAGTTGGTTGCTAGCTATATAGCAAGATGGATGTTATGTGGGAAATCATGAAGCATAAAGAAAGTAGGAATTCCGGAAGTAGTGATCGAAGAAAAGCAGAGAATAAGTCATCAAAGTAGAATGATGACAAGTGATTTTATGTTCATGTTTTATGTTAAAAAAAGTGTATATATCGAATAAAGTAGCCAATGAGCTATAGTATAAAGGATTATTCGATCTAGTATGGAGTTCTAAAGATTATATGATAGTGGTTCGAGATAGCTAGCAACATATGGATTGTAAACTTTGACTATTTTGTATATTCTTTAAACCATTTTCACTCTCTAAACTTATCCCATGTCTTATCCCTACCTTTGGCTTTGTGAAATTATCAAGTGTATGGCATGTAGTGACCATCCGATTTATTGAGAAATTAGACAACGCGCCAGCGACCTAAGGATATCCTTAGTGACCATCCGTTGTTTGGTAATGCAAGAATTCGCGCCAGCGATCTACTGTGTTTTACACAAGGTAGTTGCACGTAAGTCCTTTTTACCTTTTTAGCCTTAAACCCAAATAATAGCCCTATTTGATATGAATACTTGGTGCTTACGCCTTGTCGGTGTAGTTATGTTTCTTGTACAAGCCTATGGTAATATTTAAATCATGACTAAGCAATGAGTGTGATTTCTCTTATACTTCACCCAAAAATTAGTGTTTAGAGTGAATTATTTGGGTATTGTCAAACATCTCAATGTTTTAACCATTAAAACTCAGAATGATGAATCTAACTTGTACTTGTACTTGGAAGATTTGCATCACATTTTTCCCAAACATCTTTGAAGTACCGTGTGGATAATATTTTGTTTCTAGATTTGCTTGGGGGCAAGCAAAGTTTAAGTGTGGGGGATTTGATAACGCTCAAATTATGCATGTTTTTAGTAGCGTTATTTGTGTTTTTATATACGTTATTTAGCTGTTTTTATATGCTTTTGTCACTTAATCGTATCAAAGTATGTTTGCAAAGCATTTTTAGCCATGTCGAGATCCAACTCGTTCAAGCATTTTACAAAGAAGAATCCAAGTTTTCATCACTCCAAAGTTCCAAGACAAGAAATAATCAAGTTTGGACAAAGACCAAAGAGCTAAGAGAAAGAACAAATTTTCGCTGTCAGAACCTATCAATCCAAATCAGATGGAAATTACCACAGGGAACCGATCGGATAGACATCCATCCGACCGGTTAGATGTAGATGTCTCATCCATCCGATCGGACGTGCCCCGTATCCGATCAGATGGTTACCTCGTATAACTTTTGCAAATTTCATTCTACTTCATTCTACCCAATTCTTGGCCATTCTTTCTAGTATTCTAGGTCCTTCTATTCACTTTCGAGGCCAAGTTGCTGCATTAATGATACTAGGCTTGATGAGTAGTATAAATAGAGGCTTTGTAATCTCAATTCAACACACAACTCAAGTTACAACAACTAATCAATCATCAAGTAGTTCTTTACTAGTCTCAAAGTTCTCAAATTCGTCCATAGAAGTTAAGAAAACATTGGAGGTCCAAAAAGTCAACATTCGGAGGTCAAACTCTCAAAAGTCAACACCAATACTTAGGGAATCATTTCCTACTCATTTGTAATCATAATCCAAGCATTTGTAAAACTTTAATTATGATTTCTAATGTTCAATATTCTGAGTTTATGTTCATGTTTGCTATGAGTGGCTAGTAACTTGGTGCATTTGCTTAGATGATGTTAAATACTTAATGATTAATCTATGATGGTGATAACATGTTTTAATTCAATTTCAAGTCAATTCTAAAACCCAATTAGACTTAAGTTTCATAGTGACATATGTTGAGTCATGTTTAACTAGTTGCTTGTAATATCATTGGCCGAAAGAGTTGTTATTATTATTCAACTAGTTATAATCATTTGTCTATGAATGATTGTTTTTCACTATAATTATTCTTGATTAATGATGGATCTAAACACAAACCTTGTGTTACTGATACTTTGAGTTATAATAGTAAGCACACAGAATTTACTTAGTAATACTTAGAAGATGGTTTATATGATGTATTGTAAGTGAGAACAGTTGTAAAGGTTTAACACAAAGCTTCAATATTATTGATAATAATATGAGTGATCTTAGCTATCAATAGGGTTACACCTTGAAGCTCTCTAGGGTTAATTCGTTCCTAGAACAATGACCTAGGACCTCCTTTTATAGTACAAGGAGTCCCTTACAAGATAAGTATTAAGCTATCTAAATAGAATATACACAAGATCTTTTCTATACTTATCTACATACGAATACATCACAGTTATCTAGATAGCAGTGGTAATATATGTACTAGCAGTGGTATTGTGTTTCCACTACTAGTGCATTCTTCAGCAGTGTCTTCCACAAGCCTATCAGTGGTAACTGTCAGCTTTATTCCCATCAATCCTCCCCTAAACTTATGATTGCTCTGCAAATCAATAAGTTTCTTCAATCTGCATCATCTCTTAGGATTTGGGGAATTCTTCCAAACACTTCACTTTCTTCTTAATGTCTGAATAGCTCTTGAACATTGTTCTTGAATCCTATGTATCAATGCTCTTACTTTATCAGTATCTTCATGGACTCTTAATCTTGTAGACAGCATCACAGTGAGAGTTCCAGCTCTGAGTGGGTATTGTTTTTCAGCAAACTTAAATGCATCCACTCCAGCTTTTGTAGAAACATGATGAACTTCACATGAATCATAATAAGTCCATGTAGTAGAAGAACATGAAGATTAAAAGTTCCAAAAGTTATCACCAGCATCAGGTTCATAGAGCCTTCTTAAATCAACCCACAACTGCATTTCCTTCACACCTCTGAGACTGCCAGCATCAAACTCTTGAACCAATCTCCACAGTGTGTCAAGATCATCTCTGTCACATGCTTTGATAAGTTCTTCAAATTGAAATAATGATGAAGTTTCACCACCTAACCTTGTAATCTTCCATGTTGGAGCAAAATTATTAGCAATGTATGCTTCCCAGTCAATAATTGGATGTCTGACTTGCAGTGGGTCAGGATAAAAGTCTTCTTCATCAATTAAGATCATTCCAGTCAGCTGTTATTCTGTGAATTTTTTAGATTGAACTTCTTGTTCTTTAGCAAATCTTGTCTCCTTTTGAGTCTGAGGTTCACTTTCTTTACTCTTTCTTTTCAGATGAGGAAATCTTCTTTCTTCTTCTTCAGAGTTCATATGAATAAAATCAAGATCTTGCCTTTTAACTCTGTAGTACACACCTTCAATCTGATCATGGTCATTCCTCTGAATTGATGAATTTTCCAGCCACCAACACTGGAACAGTAAGTCTTCATCACTGAGATAACTTGTGCCTTACTTGGTTGCCATGGTTTCTTTTGACCCTTTCTGACTGAACCAATTGCTTCTTGAAGTGCTTGTCTATTCTTCATTTCAATGAAATCCTTCAACTGAGCTGTTCTTTGATCTTCAGTTAAGGATTTATCTGCAACTAGGTCAATTGCTTTCTTCTTGATCACTGGATCATTGACAATCAAAAATTCAACTTCTTGTTCTGTAGGTACATATGTGAATTCTGGAGTCTTCTCTCTCAGAATTGTAGGTGGAACAGTGGAAATTGGATTTACAACAATAGGAGCAGTCGTTTCCATTCTGTCCAATCTTTTAGCCTCCATGAAGTCTGCAATCTCCATTTCATCCAATCTCTTCTTGTTTGCAACTTCATCTTCTCTCAACTTTCTGGCAATTTCAGCATCATAGTCAACTTGAGCTTGTATTCTCTTTTTACCCTTCCTTTTTGGTTGCTCTTCACTCTGCAGAACTGCTTTACCTTTCTCTTTCCTTATCCTTTCAAGTTCTTCCTCTGCAGTGGTAATTGTCTGTCCAGCAGTGGGAACCATTTGCTCTGCAGTGGGAATAGAAACTTCTTTAGAAATTGGATCTGCAGTGGGAATACTAGTAGCACCAGTGGAATCTCTTTGCTCTGATTGATCTGTGTTAAGTTGCTGCTGTTGAGGAACTTCTTCTTGAATATCACCCATTGGCTCAAATGCCAAATCTTCAATTCCAAAATCAGCATCTTGTTGGGAATTATGCTAAGTAAGAATTCTGCTGATGGATTCTGCTAAAGAGCTGGAATCTGCTGAAGATAACTTTCTGCGAAAGAATAGTTTCTGCTTAGTGTGTTTCTGCGGATATAGATAAACCGCGTATTTTGTATTTTAGTTAGGATATGCATGAGTTTTATTAGGAGAAGATAATGCATATCTTTGATAGTTTATAGATTATACGTTTCTTGTGAAATGGTTTAGGGTTGGAGTTCCTAGTCTTTAAAAGGAACATCTTATTATATTTTATGTACGAGTTTAAAAAACAAGTTTTAGCTTATATAAAAGATCCATAGAGGATCAAAGAGTTCTTAGTATTCTGTGTTATTACTTGTGTTTGTTTCCGCTTTAGAATACAAGTATTGGAGACTTTCTATTAGTGTGTTTGTGATTACATAAACATTGCTCACGATCAACGAGTGCTCAAAGATCTATCAAGGTCTTAGTTTCAACAAGTGGTATCAGAGCCTCGGGAGAGTCTCTGGGATACTAAGAACATCACCTTCTTATACACACATAACCAAAACAACCAACCATCATGCCTGGATCTGACAATGAGACAGATGTTACACTCTATCAAAACACCACATCCTTACATCAACTCAATCTCACAAACAGTAATGCAAAATTCCCTTACATCAAGAAAGAAGAATATGAACTTTCGGCCATGAAGATGCAGAACTAGATCACCAAAATTGACTACAATCTTTGGAAGGTGGTCCTTAAAGGTAATAGCCCAAAGAGGAGTTGAACAGATCAAGAAGGAAGGATGTACCATCTTGATCCTACAACTGCTGAAGAAATTCTAGCTGTGCAGAGGGAAAGTAAAGTTAGAATGTTGATCCCAGTTGAGCAATTGATCTAGTATTACTATCTTAGATAAACCAAGACAATAATGTATAGAAGCTGACTTGTAACAAACTTAATCAATACGCGGAATTTATTGATTAACTTAAGAGGATCACAAACACAATTATATCACCAATTCAACACTTTAATATATTGAATACGAGCACCCTGAATAGTGCAAGGGTTTTGCAACCTTGAAGTGAATACAATGCTAGAATAATACGTACTCTAGTCTAAACCTAGGATCTCCTTTTATACACCAAGGAACCCTACAGGCTTACAAACAACTTCCTACCCAAGACTATGATCTTCTAACATTATAGAATATTACATAATATCTATACTATAAATACAAATATTCGTACATAATCTTATCACACAAGCAGCAGAGTCTCAGCAGTATTCTTCCAGCAGTAGAGTCTCAGCAGTAGTCTTGTCTGGCAGTAGAGATTTTACACTTAGCAGTAGACTTGACTAGCTAGCAGCAGTGTAGCACCCAGAAGTAGAGTTACTTCAAAACACAACAATCCTCCCCTAAACTTGATATTTTCCCTGAAAATATGCGAGTTTCTTATAAGCTCAAACAAACACCAGGAGGATGCTTCAAAACACTCTATCTTCTTCTCAGCTTTTCACACTCTCTAGAATTCCGCTGCACTATCCTGTCAAGTAAGTCTTGAAGATGAGGAGTTACTTCTTCACATCTGAGCTTAGAAGCAAGCATTACAGTAAGAACTCCAGCTCTCAATGGATACTCCTTTTCAGTAAGCATGAACACATCAACTCCAACCTGAGTAGAAATATGATGAACATCACTTGAGCTATAATGCTTCCATAATGTAGACATATTATCTGCTTCAAACCTCCAGTATCTGTCACTTGGGTCTGGATTATACATTCTTTGGAAATGTACCCATAACTCCATAGCTTTCACACTTACTGGATTTTCAAACTTAAACTTAACTTGTGTCAAGCCCCATAACTCCAAGCTTCACCAAAATCATCCTGTGCAATTTCCCAATCAGCAATTGGATGTCTAGCTTGAAGTGGCTCAATAAACATATCATCTGGTTCAACCACCAAAAATCTATCATCAGTCTTATCAGAGGTCTTTTGAAGTGATTCAGATAATTCAACAGTCTTGGATCCTTCAACTCTTGACTTCTTTGCTCTTTCTTTGCTAGCTGCCATATGCTCATCAAAATTTTTCTTCCATTCAGCCTCTTCCTTTGAGCCTATTACAACAAACATCTTGTTTCTCTTATACCCAGAATAATAATAAAGTCTAACTGCATCATGCCCCATTCCTCTGAATTGGCTCATCTTCCATCCACACTGAGCACACAAATATTGTTTCATTTGTGAAATGATCTGAGCTTCTGTAGGCCTTCTTTTTCTCTTTTGCTTTCCTTTGATTACATTTGACACATAGTCAAAAGCTTGATCATTAATCATTCTAATGAAATCATATAGCTGTGCAGTCTTTTGCTCTGTGGTTAAAGTAACATCAGCATGAACTTCTAATGCCTTCTTGTTGACCTCAGGATTTTTCTTTATCATATAGTCAACTTCTTCATGTGTAGGCTCATAGTCATATACATCATTCTTTGACTTTGGCTCACCCTCTTCACTTCTTCTGGATTTCAAAGCTGCAAGAACTTCATGTTCTGCTAGCAGCCTAGCCTGTTCAGCATCAACATCATCACCTTCTATTTCAATGTCATCCATAGCAACCTGTATAGCCAAAACTCTATCAGCCTCCACAAGCTTCTCTCTAGGCCAAAATTCCTTAGGCAATTTCTTATAATCTTCTTCTTCATCACTAGAACCTGAAACAACTTCTTCAACCATCTTTCCTTTTCCTTTATCAGTACTTGAAGCAACTAGTTTTGCCTTTGGAATTGTTTGTGAAGGTTCTCTAATCAACACTCCTTTAGTGGGTAATAATGACACATGGATTGATTGTGAAAGGGATGTTGGTTGAGATGGTGCAGATTTAATTGGTTCTGGTTGAGGTGGTTGTGATGTATGTTCAGTTGGAGACTTTTCTTGAAGCATTAGCAAAGCATTTGCAACAGAGTTCTCACCTGATCCAGCAGCAGAGTTACTAGCAGTAGTCTCTTTAGCAGCAGACTATGGAGCAACAGTCTTAACAATCTTTTGCATCACAGCTTCTTGATTATCGTTATTCACCACCACATACCTATCTGCATTATCACTACTTTCCACATGATCATCACCCTTAGCCTCCCCTGAAGCTAAACCAGCATCATCAATAACACCTGCATCAACATTTTTCTCTAAAGCAATAGCAGCAGAGTCTTCTATAGCAGTGTTCTCAGCAGCAGAGATTAGAGCAGCAGAGTCATCATTTGCAACATTTTGAGTTTCAACCCCAGCAACATTTTGAGTACCCCTAATTTCCTCCCCTGAACCTGTGCCATTCCTCCCCTGTTTGGAAGCATCCTCTCCCAAACCAGCAGCAGTGTTAGCAAAAGAGACTTGTTGTTGTAAGGACTCCATTTGTTGCTTCAATGTAATGATCATGGTACCTGAGCAGCTGTGAGACCTTCAAGAGCATGTACTTTGGATTCCAAGTTTTGACACTTGGTTTCCAAAGTGGTACATTTATCCATCAAAACTTTAAATTTGTCTCCAGGACTTAGCCTTCATCCACCATTATCTCTTCCTCCCCC